>MU622330.1:85591-145202 GCA_025399235.1 Backusella circina FSU 941 | reverse complement strand
AAAAAAAAAAAATGAAAACGGAGTTTAGAACTCTTACTACGGTATCTATTATTTTTTTATTATTATCTGTTCTACCAACTCATCGTGGTAAAAGTGGTAGTTCGATATCACTAATTTTACCAGTTTCTGTCATTTAGAAAGAGAACAGATTTATATGTACTAAAGTATTAAACTACTTATATTCTGAAAACTATATAAAAGAACACACGGTGTTTTTTCTATTAGCGTGATTTTTGTTTATAGACGTTCTGTACTCTAGTAAAAAAAAAGTAAATCTTACAAAACAACCGCCTGTAAAAGATAAACATTCAAAAACTAAAGCACATTGAAAAAACTTCTTGTATTTAACAAAATGGTTCTTGGGATTTACGTTATATAGGACGAAAGCCCGACTATTAAAGTGGCATCCAGGTACCTTTTTAAATTTACGCTCAAGACCCCCCTACCAAATAAAAAAGTAAAAAAAAAAAAAAAAACATTTTTTTTTTCGACCCATACATGTACTATTATTTTTTCCGAACTCCCCTTAGTATACATATATATTTGTTTATTTTCCCGTTTGTTGTTTTCTTTTTTTTTTCCCGTATTTAATGTATAAATTCCCAAGCTCATTCCAATAAATTTCTCTCAGTGACGACATTCCTCTTCCTACTAGAAGATAGTAGAGAAGTAGAAGTAGTACAACTGACACTTCATGGGTAGGTTGGAAGGTTCCAGACGGTGTCCTGGTCATAAACCCACGCGTCTGTTTCAAGAGCTATAGAAGCAGTCCTAGCTGGAACGGTAGGCCTGCTCTCGCTGCGTAGTTAAGTTACTCAACGTATCGGAATGCGAAAAGAAGAAATGTTTCCTGGGTAGCCGTTACTGCTGTTTGCGTCGGTGGTGAAAACAATATAGATATATATATCGCAAATCAAATAACAAATAAAAATATTGGTTTATTTAGTTGAATGGCTTCTGGTGTAAATAACGTTTCCATTTGTTTACCGAACGGAAATAGTAATTTCTAACTTGATCACCTCTTACCGGTCAATTTTCGGAATGCGTATGTTGGTAGACTACAAAGCACCGTACGAACCGTACCGGGGAAGTGTGCACTCCCTGCTGGCCTACTTCGCACCACACTAGGTCCCGCAAAACAACAACTTCTAAAGAACGCGAGTCGACAAACGAAGTTACAACAACAAACTCCGAAAAAGTACTCTAGTCGAACGGTCCACCGTCGTCGTCGCTCTTGTAGATGCCACCTACATTGTTGTAGAAATTCGCCGACCAAAAAAAAAAAAAAAAAAAAAAAACAGCCTTCTAAATCGCTGTGCTACGCCTCAACGATTTGACATTGTTCGAACTTATTGTACAACATATAATCATATTGGCTAAAATCAACAAGAAAGTATAAAATTCGGCCTTAATGTTAATTTAGAGTGAAGATGAAGCAACAATACGATAAAGATAAGATGTATGTGTTTTTTTATATCTCACTTGTTTATTTGCTCTTCTTTGCCCAATTTGAACTTCACAAGGCATGATAAAAAAAAAATATTAATTATTGAAATCACACTCTTTTTCATCCAAATATAAAAAAGAAAGAGGGGTAAATGACGGAAATCAATGGGTAATCCCACGTTTTTTTTTTTTTTTCTGTGTGTGCTCTTTTCCTTACCCAATACTCTAGAGTATTCCAAAAGAACGTGTGAAGTTGAATACACCAATAATAAAACGTTTTTGATTTGTGTAAAGTTGATTTTATTTCCTTTTCTTTTTACAATAAAAAATTCATCTCAGTTCATTTTAAAGATATGCATCCCCTGAAGTTGACAAGTATATCTTGATCTATTTTCAAAGATATATATATCATGTGCCAAGTTTATATAAAGTGTTGGATTGCTTCTTTTGGTGTTTCCCGCTTTTTGGCGCAAATAAAAAAATAAAAAAAAAAGCCTTCCCCCCAATAAAGTTTATATTGCGCGTCATTTCCATATATATTTCCAATCATTTTTCGGCGAAATTGCTGACGTCAATTGTTTAGTATCTCTCTTTTTACAAAAATACAAAGAAATCTAGGAACTCTTATTTTCATGCTGGGGAAAAAGTAAATATGGCTTGTTTTTTTAAAAATAGAAAACGTGATTCAAGGTAGTATCACTTGTTTGCCAATTTTTTTTTTTTTTAAAAAAAATAACCTCTAGGCTTTTTTTCTTGGGATTTCAAAAAGACTGTATATGACCCTGAAAATAGCTCAGAATTACGTTTTTGATAGTCCTCCCCCCCTTTTTTTTTTTAATTCGTCAGTCTTAACTGGGACGAGTAGAGTGGTTCATCGATCAGTTCTTCCCTTCTCCCCATGTATGCGTTGATTTCATCACGGTTAAAGTAGCTTCCGAATTCGAAAAAGCTCACCTCTCGATCATTCCACTGTTTTGAGGTGAATTTGCCAAGGAATAACTAGATATCCTTCATAATACGCATGTATACAGCTATATAAGAGAAGGCCCTTTTGCGAGTAGAAATAATCAGAAATTTCTCATGTTGTGTTGTTGTTAGAATATTTGGAGCAAAACTTGTTTTTTTTTTTCCAGATATATGACATTGTATTGATATATGATGTACAGATAAGATTTCTCCTCCCGATTAATTCCAACAAAATAAGATAGAGCGACCTGCAGTAGAACCTGACGTTTTTAGATGGAAGAGGGCAAAAAATTTATACGATAATGGTTATATGCTTTTCCAAGACGGAGCATAAAAACGGAATCCTCTCTCTGATGCTGGCTTAATTTTTATGCTATCAGATTTGAAAGCCTGCTTTCATCTTGGAAAAGACACACCATTTTTTTTTTTTTTTTTTTTTAGAAAAAAGAGGTTTATTAGATGAATTCAAACCAAAAACATTGGAGAAACACTTTCTCTCTCTAGGGTACATTGACCGACTCAAATGATCTCATAATCTGGATAAAACTTTTTTTTTAGAATCTTTACATCTTCTTGTGATACAAACATATCAAAAACTATTTTTGTAAAATAGGTGGAAAAAAAAAAAAAAAATGATGATCTTTTTCAAAACAAGTTTTATTTATTTCGTATGTATGTATATATATATTATCTAAGCCTTGGTAATTTTTACAGTAGTAGGACCATTCACCTTGATAGTAAGCAACTTGCTACCATCCTCCTGATCTTGGATCTCGCCAGCACTGACATTGACACCATTAGGATACATGGTTTTGGAGATGATCCAAGAGCAGTCACCCTCACCCTCCAACTGAGCGACATATTCACGCTTTGCATGATCAAACTCCTCCGTCTTGAAGCTGGCAGTGCAGGCAGTGGTGGTGGGTGCAAAGCCATAGTCCTGGAGGTAGGTAACGACCTTACCGGCACAGAGGGGTACCTGGAGTTGGAGACCCTTGAGGAAGGAGGAGGGGATGGAACCAGCGAGGTCAATATGGTTGATGTAGGTGATGGCGACACCAGCATCGACTTTCTCAAATTTCCAGCCAGAGAGCATGAGATCGGCACGGACATGTCCACTGAGTTCAGGAATGAGCTTGTCGTCGGTGACGCTGCTCATACAGACGTAGCAGAGATCGTCAGAAAGCTCACGAATTGAGGTACCACAGATATCACGAGGACTACATTATGAAGGGATGAGCGTTAGGTAAAAAGCATCGCAGAATTGGAAGGTATTTTTTTTTTAATTTTATTTTCTTACCTGACGGGCCAGGGTGTTTTGATCTTGGCCCAGAAAAGGGCTTCCACTCTAGAATACATTTCTTTGATTTCTGAGCCTATATATTTTTTTATTAAAAAAAGAGGGGTTAATTTATCTAAATACTATCGCTATCTCTCTCTCTTTTTTTTTTTTTTTACCTCCAAACTTCTCATCCCAGATAGATCTACAGCCAGGCAAAGTAGCAACAGAAGCAACCTGTTGAGGGGTATATTTATGACCAGGCAATAAAGTATCACCACGTGTAATAGGAATAGAGGATTCATTCACGGTCTTGCTATAGAGCTTGACTCCATCCTTTTCGTGAGAGAACTCCCAACCATCCAAGGAGCTCAAGTGTTGCTTCAAAGAAGCTAATGACTTTTGTCTAGATTCAGCGTGGGCAGCCATATTTATTATATATTTAATGAAAAGAGAAAGATAAGTTTTAATCAAAAAAAACACGAGAATTAGTATTTAAAAATGAGAGAGAGAAGGGGGTATTTATATACGTTCATCCTGCAAATAATAAAAAAAAAAAAGGTGTAACGCCATTGTTTGTCAGTACAGCCATATAACTTAATGCGGGGTAAATGGAGTACAATTCTTTATTTTTAAAACTTAAAACCAATGAACGGGATACATTAAGAGCAGTTGAAATGACATGTGATTGTTTAAACAAGTTAAATAATAAGGGTGTGTTCATCAATCATATGTAAAAAACAAAAAAAAACAGAAAGTACGCACTGCGAAGAATTATTAATTATCACAGGTGGGTTTGACTGTGGGAGTTTTAGGCTGTAAATGATGTCAAAAATTCACATGTAATTATTCCTTTATATACTTTTTTTCTTGTGAAACACACTGTATATAATGAAAGACAAGTTTTATTCATCCATTCACCTCAGGTTGGTATATGAGAGTATTGTAGTTGGTCTGATAATACGGATAGAAATAGGTCAATTAAAAAAAATATCATGTTTCTGATACGTATTTAAGCAAAAAAAAAAAGAGGTTGTTTTTTTATATATAAAAAAAAAAGAAATGAAAATAAGACTATTAAATTGATAAATAGAGCCAAAACGCTATTGAGCTTTAATATAACCGTTTCATTTAACATCTTTCTTCTTTTTCGGTTTAGACAATGATACACATAATGTGCTTAAATACCAAAAAAATAAATATAAACTATAAAGTTGATTTGAGAAAAAAAAAAAAGGTTTTTCTTTATTAGGTAGAAAGCAGCACAATTCTTGAGATCAGAAAAGTGACGCAAAAAGAAAAAAAGAAAGTGAGAAACAATGTGCTTTGTTTTACAGGAATCAAAATGAAATTCATTAAAATGGACCTATTTTCAATAGCAAAAAAAGGCATGTTGAATGACATTGTAAAAAAAAAAAAAAAAATGGTAAAATAAAAGCGTTCTTTTTTTAGTCTCTTTTATTAAAAGAAACTTCAAATCCAGACCATTAATAAGAAGTCCTGTCTGGTGATGTATTCATCGTCTAGCACACAGAGTGCTTTTAGTAAAATAATAATAATAAATTGCTTTATATTTATAATCTATATCTTCTCTGCAGAACAATGTGATTGAACGATAATGATCTGTTATGTAATGTACTGATCATCACTTGAAAGTCTTTATATAAACAGAACACTCCTTTTGCGTGCCTTTTTTCATTTTTGTCAGGTACGATGCATATATTTTTATAAACAAATAAATGAGAACTTTTGCTCTCTTTTTATTTTAGTAACAAACTCTTTTTCTATGATTTTTCAATACAGACAACATTACATTTTAGTTTTCTTACAATGAATTCCAAATTTAATATCCTATTTTTGATTTTTCAAGGAGTGAAACCAAATCATACAAGAATAATGAAATGAATGCTATTTTTTTTTTTAGTAAAAAAAATATAACTCCTATAATATTTATTTATTTTATTTGGTTTTTTTTTTCGCAAAGTAGTATATTTTGTTTATAATATGTATAGCAATAATAATATAAAGGGGGAAGGGGAACACAAAAAAAAAAAAAGAGGGGGGAAAGGGGAGGAAGAGGGTTTGTAATAAGACATGGAAACAAATTAAAAAAAAAATAAGGGTATAGCAAAGAGAGAGTTTTTTTTTTATGTAAATCTTAAATAATCTGAGGCTCATCACACATCATTGTATTTTTCATAGGCGTCATAGGCAAAGTGGGTGTACCAAACGCATTCCAGATCCTTGAATACATACTAGAGCGTTTACTGTTATAACTACTGGACGTCACCGAGGTAATTGACGAAGCATAACTCTCTGTCGATTCTCTAGGCTCCCGTGGCGAGGTTGGGGTGCTCATACGATTTGCCAGCATGGAAAGAGAGGCCGTGGAGCTGCGTTTGATCTGAACAGAGCTACGACGAGGTAGCTGCATGGATCCGCGTGGTGATGCACTGGCTTCCAATTCGACGAGTTTGACCTTGGCCTCTGCTAGATACTTCTCTAACTCACGACAGCGAAGCTCGCTCTCCACCAGTTTTGTCTGGTATTGATCATCATTGTCGGTGGGCTTACCCAATTGAAGTGTGTGACGGCGGTTCAGATCCTTCTTTACAGGTTGCTTATTGTTCGTGGTGGGACCAAAGATAATGCTATGTGCTGCAAAGACTTCTTCTGAGAAGGTGCTGCGTGGCATAAAGAAAGATTTCTTTTCGTTTTCCAATTCGGTAATGAGCTGCTCTAAACGTTCTACATCCTTGGCCAGTCCCATCTTTTCGAGTTGGAGCTCGGCAGAGGTTTTTTTGGCAATCATGGCCTTTTCGAGCACGTCTTCCTGATCCTGATAAATTTGATCGCGTTCGTTTTGGCAATCTTCTAATTCGCTGGTGAGATAGACAATCTTTTGCAGGAGAATGGTGTGCTGTTCATGTGCCATCTCCAATTGACGGTTGAGGTCTTCGCAATGGGAGAAGAGGGTGTCGTATTTTTGCTGGGTCTCAAAACGATCCAGTTTGATGGCGACGAGTTCAGAAGTGACATTGGTGAGGGTCTGTTCGAGTTCGGCGATGCGTTGATGATCTGCTGCTGTTGTAGTGGCCATGACGGGCTCTTCCTTCTCAACAACAACCGCTGCTTCTTTCTCTTCTCTTTGTTCTTGTTGTTGTTCTTCTTCCTTCTGCACTGGCGATCTCTCGGATGATGAAAATTGTTTTGTATCCAAAGCACCCGCAATCAATGCACCGAAATCACCGCTATCACGCAGCGAATTCACAAAGGAACTAAACTGATCCTTGCGCACCTTCTCATCCAGTTTAGGCATGACAACTGGTTTAAAGGATTCGGTTTCACCTACCACAGGGGCGGTGGCATTGGCCAATTTGACCTTGTACTTCTTGACACGCTTCTCCAATACTGAGTTTCGTTTCAAGAGCTTGCTCTGTGCCGCCTCCTGATCCATATCCTGCATACGCAAGGACATATTGTCCTCCGACAGGGCAGTGTGTTCCTTCTGCAATTGAGAGAGGGCCGTCACAAGATCTTCAATCTGTTGGTGTAGCAAGGGGACCATACGGTCCTGAGACTCTGGTCGCTGCTGTTTACGCGCCTTTTTATTGAAACGGACGGCCAGCATCTGGTGGGCTCGGTTCTTTTCACGCTCGATGCCCTTGGCGTGGTTTTCGGCAATATTGTCCATCTTGAGTGCAATGTCACCCAGGGCCAGCATGTCGTGAATCAGGTCATCTTCATTTTCAAAGGTGGTGCTGGAGGCCATAAAGGCGAGCACCTGCTCAAACTGCGTCATTGAGAGCAGCATGTTCTCATTTCGCTGCATAATCACAATGGCTAAGCGCATCGCAGTTTCGACTGCACCCTCTACAAAGACAAGATCATAAACACGCAGCGTATGTGAGGCAGGAAGAGCGTAGGCAAAGAGTGTCAAGAACCACTGTGTTGCATACATGGAAGGATGGATTCCAAGCTGGTTTAGGTGCTGATCCAATTCTGGGCAACGTTGGGCGAGTAGGGCTTGGAATTGGTGAAGATGGAGATGAAGTCCTTCCATATTTAGCATATACAAATTACGCATTTCGTATGTTTCCATTAATCTATGTAATGATATATATAAAAAAAAAAAATTAAGCAATTTCATTCTTGTCTTGTTTTTTTGGTTTACTCACCTGACAAGTACACTGAACGCTTCTTTTTCTGGCATCTGTCAAAAAGAAAAAAAAGTAAACATCATGTGTGCTATTATATATATATATATATATATTTATATTTACCGTCATCAACAATGGAGCAGCTAAATAAGCCATACCATGACAATAACCAACACGGGCATCATAGACACTATAAGCACTCAATACACGCACCAAAGCCTGCTGTCCTTCCTCTACAGATGGTACACCAGCAAACAATTCAGACTCAAAACATTGCGCAACGTCCTTCTCAATTGCGCGCTTATAAGGACTCTCATTTTCCTTTGAAAGCATATCGTCATACAATGCCAGTAAATGGGTAGCACTCGACTGAGCCATGGTCTGCCAGATCAGGCCACGCAACTGGGCAGGTAACCCCAACGACAATCGACTCAATAGTTGATTAGGTGCCTGAGACGCAGTAATGATACATGATGAGACGAGTGACTTGTAGTAGTCTGCATCCTTACTATCCAAAGGACTGGAATGAAGCGATGCAAGTGGGAAGTGGATGCTTGTTGATAAGAGTCTTGCTTCTAGTTCGGTTAGGAGAGGAGTGGAGTCTATACAGATGGACTTTGGATCGGCATTCAAAATAGCTGCTTGTTTCTCAAGTCGAGCCAATAAATAATCTTGGGAAATCTAGTAGTAACAAAAAAAAAAAAAGATTTTTTTTAATGGGCTTAAATATATATATACACACACTCATATATAATAACAAAAAAAAAGAAGGGGGAGTCTTGCCATGATTTCTATAGTTTCTAAAAAAGATAAACAAAATAGAAATGCAATATGCAAGGAGAGACAGACAGAGAGGGAGGGGGTTTGTGTGTCTTTTACATAAGATGGACAACAGCAGTAAACATACAAAAAAGGGGTAAAAAAAAAAAAAAAAAAAACTTACTTGGGATTCTTGTGCCTCTGCATAAAGACGAAGTTTTTCAGTGGATGCAGGGATATTTCTACGTTCAGCTAAAGTGAGAGAGACTGACTTTTCTGGTGTTATTACGGGTGTTTTGAGTGTTTCTAGTGACTTTGAAGGGCGAATCTCAACTTGAGGTGAAATGTCGGATGATGTTGTTTGACAATCCACTTGTTCGGTCATTATATTATTATATTATTATTATATTCTTCGTATTATAATAGTCGTTTTAAAATAAATAAATAAATAAATAAATATAAAAAATAATTTAAAAAAAAAAGTCTATTTCTACAAGAAAGAAAGAGTATCGTATATATTAATATGTAATTAAATCAAACTTTTTGACTGGTTTTATTTATTTCACCTCGTACAAGGTGTCACCTTACCTTGTTGCCTATAAAGCAGTAACAAAACAACAAGCAAAAAAAAGAAGAAAAAAAAAAAAAAAAAAGAAAAAGGATGTTGAAAACAAAAAAAGAGGATGCACATTAAATATGGTTTCTTTTTTTTTTTGCTGTTTAAAAGGGCGGGTAAATCATCTGATCAAAGATGTACTCCTTTATATGCAATGTTGCTTTTTGAGAACCTTTTTATTATTTTCGATGCTAAAAGAGAAAAAAAAAAAAAAAAAAAAAGTCATTTACTTTTTGACAAAAACATGTGTTACAACAACCACACTTGTTGTTGTACTAAAATGGATTAGAGGAGGAGGAGAAGGAAATAGATATTTAAAGGTGCTATATGATCTACTTCCAACGATATACTTTTTTTTTATTTCATGTCGGATTTGAATTAAAAAGGCATCATGTTTAGATCGAGAACATTTCAAGCTCAGTTTAGTTTTTTAGTTTTTTATAAAGAGAAAGTGAGAGAGAGAGTCCAGTGATAACGTAAATGTTCATCAGAAATGTACGCATTCTATTGTTAGAAAAGTAAACAAATAAGCTTACCACTTCTTGTTTGTAATTTGTGATTTGTCAAGATAGAGAGATGATAGAGGTACAAAAATAGTAATTCTATATATATTACAAATGGTATCAAAAGAACAATATCATCCCTCTCTGTTTCTCTATTCGATATGATGACAAAGGGGAATATATATCGATAGTATAGAGGGATATGTTGTAGATCCATTTTACTTTAGCGTATAAAAGTAGTAAACAAACAAAGCAAATCTTCTTATTGATAGGAAAAATAGGATAATCAAATAACGGATTAAATAGTGCTAAATTTAGTATATATATTTTATTATTATTATATATATATATGATCTATACTTTTAGTAGTGTTTAATCAATTTCTTTCCCCATTTTGCAAGCACACCAGGGCACAATGTCTTGATATGAATCGCTTGTGATGTCCTCCATAGCCCAAGTGCATCTAACTGTCTACTATGATGAATACACTGCTCTATAAGAAAGTAGATGTGGATCTTTTTTTCAAGCACGTTCTAAAAAAAATAAAAAATAAGAGGGTGAGTTTGTAATGCAATCTTTGTATGTGTGTATGTATGTATGTATAGTAAATGCTTATTACATCCAAGTCTGATACGGGATTGGCATTGTCATGTTGATACATGGCCCATCCAAATGTAAGCACCTTGAAATCATTCCCGGCCAGATAATCACTTAAAAGACAGACAGATCGCTTGTTTAGAAACCTCTCTGAACACCTTTCTTAAAAGAATGAGTCTTTATCTCTTCTCTATTTAAAATCCCTTATTTTTTTTTTTTTACCAAGGTTGCACTGTCTTGCTTTGAATTACAATAGGCTCATACTGCATCGCATACCTCTCTACAGGATAATAATATAGATCCTCTGAATCACGCCACTGTCTCACATCGGTTGGACCCTGATTCAACTCAAAATGAGCATCATACAACCCTACTGTACCGTTCTCAATCAGATCAAGCACACCCTGTCTTGTCTCCACTACCTTGGCTCCGTCGGCTTTCTTGAAAGTAGGCACCACCAGCATATCACCACGTGCCATCATGTCTGCGTATTGCATTAAGTTTTCTAATAATCGTATTCTTAAATCAAGGGAGAACACAATGTTGGTGGTTGCATCCAGGATGTGGTGCGTCGAGGCATAGAGGCGGGCTAAATTTCTCGATGCGTTCTCGGGGAGAGTAGAAGGGGCGAGGTGGAGGGTAACATGGCGGTGGAGGGTGGGTATTTGATGGTAGTCGGAGGAGATGGTGGTGAGTGTTTGGTTAGGATGCGTACAGAGGACGGCAGAGACTGGCCCTGAAAAAAGAAATAAAATAGAAAAAGTGTGTGTGTGTGTTGATATGTATGGATAAAACAGAAATAATCAGTGTGTTTTATTATTATTATTGTTATTATTATTATTACCTTACATACCTTTCCAGCTCTCTACCAGATCGATAAATTGACTCCATGTCTCATTGTATACCACTGTGATTAGTGTGATGTCTTGTGAGTCGGTGATGGGTGTTTGACTCTGTTTCCAATAAGGTACGATTCCAGAGATGGATTTGGTGTTTGTTTTGGATAACATCTTTGACATTTTCAGTTCAAAGGACATGTTATTTAATGCAGAATAAGTGGCATCTATCGCAAGATTTAAGGTATATGAATATAAAAATAAATAAAAATCTTGTTTGACATTTTTACCTGGATCATAAGTACGGGTCAGTTTCATTTCTCGAGAAGGTATTAGCCAAAGACCAGCATGAAAGCAAGTCAACACAAATGAGAAGCCAACATAGCACAGTACAATCCATTTAATAATCCAATAATTAGTATGGTTGAATGATTTATTTTTAATTTTGTCTATCCATGAATAAATAAAAGAGGAGTGGTCATGCTCATCTTCTTTTACGGTTATTAGTGTATGATTAATGTCTTCCATTTATTGTAAATGATATTTATATATATGAAAAAAAAAAGAGAGAAAATAAAGAGTAAGGAAAAGAAAAGTATATGCTTTTTATTTTTAGGGGAAGGGGTTGGTTAAAGAAAGAAAGGTTTGTTTTATATAATGAACCAGAAAAAAAAGGAGAAAAGTTATAATCTTTACGAATTGGACCCCTCTAAAGATATCTACTGAATGACCTTGGGTCCTTTTAAGATATGCCTTTCTAAATTAATACCACGTGATACTCTTCATTTGTTATCATCCATTTTGATTTTTTTCTGCACACATATACAATGTGGCTGGTAAATCTTATCACTTTGCAGAAATGTGAAAAAAATTAAATCACAACTTATCAAAAGTGGAAAAATTCGCTCGGCTAAATCACTAACAGCCTGGTGCTAAGAAAGCGCAACTAGCAGGTGGGCAGTAAACGATTTGAGGATGGGCGTGTTATTTGGACCAGTTCTATTACAGCAAGTAAATTGTATTTTGATATTGAAGATTGGCAGGGGGTTAAATGGTACAACTAATATATGTAGTGATTGAACCCTTCCTTTTTTTAAGCTCTGCTACCTTCATAGTCTCGAACCGTACGAATCTTGTAAGCCGGCATGGTTTATTTCCCCCAAAAGATTGGCATTCAACATAAAACCGAACAAATACGTTAAATTTTGCAAATACTAGATGTGTAAGCCGGATAAACTGAAAAATATATTTTTCGTCTGTGTCAATAATACTTTCTCACTTTATCAACTAGACATTTGACCAAACAACAACCTCAGACTCCTCACGAACAAGCTGTTCAACAATATCACACCATACCTCCACAATGATTACGAGTTCATTCATGTCATAGTATTTTATTTGTAAGTTTTATATACCTTTCAAACCTTGAGAGAACGTACTGCTGCCACCTAGACTTGTTTTCCAATTACTAAATCTCTCTTTCTATAATTCCAAGATTTGAACGACAGCAAAATTGGAGGGCTAGCGCTTGAAAGAAATAGCAAATCAATGGTATTAATTATGGAACTTGGGGGAAGTATTAACACAGTGAAGAAACGGGAGAGCGACTGTTTAAAGATTTACAAGAACGCTAACAAGGTTCTGAAAAAAGATATAAAAAAAAGGGGTGTAAAAGTACCGTGCTATCCAAATTCAGGCGTATGAACTATCATCGCACTAAATAGAAAATATCATCTTCTTTGAAAGCTTGACCGTATACAATCAACACTATGTAAGAGAAAGATATCTAGAATTATCCATGCTGCGAAAACCCGGAGATCCCAAATCGCTTACTGCTCTCCTTCCACCTGTGCTTTCTTGACGCCAGGCCGCCGTTGATTTAGCTGACTGAATTTTTCCACATTTGACAACTTGTTTTCTATTACTTTCACATTATGATTGGTTGTATTTTATCTGAAGTTACCCTACACTAGTTCATGGTTTATATGGCTTTTGCAATTGCTATCATAAAACTCATATCCAAGTATTTTTACTCAAATAAACTTCCATAATATAACTGACATTCTGCTATACAAACCGCTGTTTAATTTTGGTAAGAGCTGGCAATGTGTTTTTTTTTTGAAATTGACGATTACATTTGTCTTAGCACCAAGGGAAAATGAACCCCCTTAATTTTGGCCATCCTAGAGATGCCTTGTGTTTGTCCGAGAAATAATATTTTTGTCCCATAAAAAATGGCTAGAAATCCCCGCTTAAAATCTCTAATTTTTCCCATAGTGGACATTGGTATTTTTGGGAACAGATTTGGAATTGCAAATTCTAGTACTCCACATTCTCTCTTTTTTTTTTTTTTTTTCTCTAATTGCAAATGGTCTACTTGCGCATCCTGAGATCCAGATGCTGGGTAGTTTCCATATCAATAATTACCTTCTTTTTCTTGTATCTACTTCTTTCCAACACATCGTCATCATCATCATCATCAACTAAAATCCGTGTCCCCAAACGTATACCAGGCCCCTCCTTCAATCGCCTCTCCCCTCATCGTCGTCACCTACTCACCTCGGCCATTGCCCATATCCGTATTGGATATGTCGCCAATCGCACGCCCGACATTGACACCCCTCCCCTTCTCATCACGGCCTCGAGTGGCGACAACAGCGGCACATGGGCCGATCGTCTCATCCACATTGTCAATGCCTACTATTTCTCCATGCTCATGGACGGCTCTGCATTTGCGTACGACATGCACCCGGTCCCGTTCGAGTCGATCTTTGATCCTGTGCCCATCTACATGGCCCTGTCGAGCGATCGAGCGACTCAATATCTCGAAAAGACCACCCGCATCGTCGCTCAGCAAGGGCACCTGAGCATCGAGCAACTGACCACCCAAGACTTTGCAGCCGATTACCAAGATACCAAGATTGTCCAGACCTTCCAATGGTTCCACCCGGATTGGATTCACCTCCAATCCAACCCCAGCATGGCTGCCATGCGCGACAAGTATCGACTCAATCACCTCGCCCTCAAGTCCGACTGGTTCTTCATCGCAAGTCGATTGCTCTTTGCACGACCCGCGGGCTGGCTCCAGCACGCCCTGGAGCCCTACCGCGAGCTGATGGGCGGGCATCTCCAGTGGGGAGAGGGCCTCTCCCTGGGGGATCCCACCACCGACATCCTCCAGGACATCCGGGAGAGATGGTTCAGGATCGGTGTGCGTCTGACAGGGGGCAAACAGGATGCCAATTGCATTGCACACTACGTGGCCAGTGTGTGCCAGCGTGTGGACAAGGCGTGTCATGTGTTTATATCGGCAGAGAACAAGGTAGATTTGGATATACTGAGAAGGGAGCTGAGACGCTATATAAAGTACATGTCGATTCATGCGGTGGCCGAGCGATATCCTTTCAAGGAGGATGAGACACGCACCATGATGGATTGGATTCTGTTATCGCGTATGGATTATTTGGTGGGTCAGAAGGGTGATTTGTTTTTGACAACGGCTGCATGGGCCGCACAGGTACAGACTGATGTCAAGGTACCTGCTGGGAAAGTGTGTCGTGTTATGGCCATGTCAGATTGGTAAAAAAAAAAAAAAAAGAAAAAGAATTTTCATGCAAAACTTTTTTTTTTTTGAACCCCCTCCTTCCAACTTTGTAATATATAATTCCCTCTTATTTATTAAAACATATGAAATTACCAGAAAAAAAAAAAAAAAAAGACTCGACTGTTCCTTTTGTTTTTGTAAAAACATGCATTTTGACCCATTTTATTACCTAAAAAAAATGATCCTCAAAAATAATAATAAAAATAAAAAAAAGGGGGAGAAAAAGTTTCACCCAAAAAAAAAAAAAAATTACTTGAGAGGAACAAACTTGGAAGAGGAGGTGGCACCAATACCGGGACGACCGTGTCTAACAGGTTTATAAGAGATGGAGAACTCACCAAGATAATGGCCAGTCATCTCAGGCTTGATTTCAACCTGGTTAAAGACCTTACCATTGTAGACACCAACGACGGAACCAATCATCTCGGGGACGATGATCATGTTACGGAGATGGGTCTTGACAGTCTCAGGCTTCTCGCCGGCGGGAGCAGACTTCTTGGCAGCACGGAGCTTCTTGATGAGACCCATAGGCTTGCGCTTAAGACCACGTTGGAATCTTCTACGAGCACGGCAGTGAACCATACCCATGAACTAGAATGGAGGACATGTGAGTACTTTTTTTGTCTCTCTCTCATTTTAGTTGTTTATTATTACCTGTTCGGAGGACAAGTCCAAGAGTTGTTCAAGGTCAATACCACGATAGGTAAACTTACGGAAAGTTCTCTTTCTCTGAGTAGCTTGATCGGCCTATTATCTAATATGATTAATCCATCTTCTGTTTTTTGATGATGAAGTGAAAAATCAAGTTACCATGATGAGTTAAAAAAAAAAAAGGGGAAATCTCCTTGGGCTTGGGTGAATCTTACTTAATCCGCTTTGGATGGCTACACACACTTCCTTCCACGCCCTTTTTGCGCACAGAGCATTTTCTCTCTCTTTCTCTCTTTGGGAGGGGTTCTCTGCTTTTGATTGTTTGTTCCGGCTCGGACTTTTTGGTTCTCTATGTTGTCTGTTTTTCTTCAAATAAGAAGGGCCATTTTTTTTTTTCTCAAATTTGGATGGTGATGGTACCTGTTCTTTTTTAAATAGCAATTTATGTGTGGAGAAGTGTCTCCCATTACAGAAGAGAGACTTGAATTGTAACTAGAAAGAGATATGAAGCTTATAAAATGATAAAAGAAAATCACTATTCTTTTATATTAAACTATTTAAAAGAGAGAGAGAGAGAGAGAGACATCATTTATTATCTTTATTGACTCTATCTTTGTCTCTTTCTCTCTGTATTTTCTTCATTCAATTGATATTAGAATGAATACGATAGATAGAAAGGATATTACCTTGCTTTATTAAGCATTATGAACGTATATCCTAATCAAGAAGGTCAATTGAAGCGAGACATATTCTCTCATCACAATTGAGATGAATATACTTGTACTTATCCTATTATTCTTTCTATATATCAAGTATATGTATATATAGCAATGGTTCTTTTCCAAGAGAGATGCCAAATCCTGTGTGACTCTTCTCCATATATACTTTTTGCTGCGTGGTTTCAAATATTTTTAACGACAAAAAAAACCTTTATTTTTATTACTTTCTCTTTCTCTCTCTCTTTACATATACACACACATCAAATGAGACCCATTTTACTTCAAGGTCATACCAGATCCCTCACTCAGATCAAGTATAACAGAGAAGGCGATTTGCTCTTCACTGTGTCCAAGGACAAGGTTGTGAATGTATGGTACTCTCACAACGGTGAACGCTTGGGTACCTATTCAGGTCATTTGGGTAGTGTGTGGACTGTCGATGTCAATGGTAAAATTCAAATCTCTATATTTTGGAACATGTCGAGATTATATATTTTAAACCTTGTTTATTTTTTTTCCTTCTTCAAGCATCTTCCACCTTGATTGCCACCGGTGCTGCAGACAACACCTGTAAGCTCTGGGATGTCCAAACCGGTCGTTGTCTAAAGACCTGGGAATTCCAAACCGCCGTCAAGCGTGTTGAATTCAGTGAAGATAACAGCATGGTTCTCTGTGTGACAGAAGAGCGTATGGGTTATAAGGGCACCGTTACCGTCTATCCCGTCAATAACGATATCAATGGCACACGTAATAATTTAATTTATTTATTTTCTGGAAAGATGGATATGCTAATTTTTTATTATTCAAAATCTAGAATCAGATACACCCGTTGTCACCATGACCAACGACGGTCCCAAAGCCGTCGTCGCCGGCTGGACCTGTCTCGACAAATACATCATCACAGGCCACCTCGACGGCACCATTGCCCAATGGGACTGGAAAGCCAACACCAAGATCCACTCGACCCCCGCCCACGAAGATGTCCTCACCGATCTCCAATTCAGTCCCGATCGCACCTATCTCATCACCGCCAGCAAGGACAAATCCGCCAAGATCCTCGATGCCCTCACGCTCGAGATCAAGAAGGAGTTTAGCGCCGACACGCCCCTCAATTCCGCCGCCCTCACACCCAAATTCCAAGAGTTTGTTATCCTGGGCGGTGGACAGGATGCCATGAATGTCACCACGACATCGGCGCGTGCTGGTAAATTCGAAAGTCGATTCTATCACAAGATTCTCCAGGAGGAGGTTGGTCGTGTGAGGGGTCACTTTGGACCTATCAATACCATTGCGGTGCATCCGGACGGAAAGAGCTTTTCAAGTGGTGGTGAGGATGGTTATGTGCGTGTGCATCATTTTGATCCGGATTATTTTACATTCAAGCTTGAAATTTAAAGTGAATATATAAGAAAGATAAAAGGAGAGAAAACAATTATTTACAAATAAACTTATATAATGGATAACAAGAAAAAAGAAAAAAAAAAGAAAGAAATAATATAAAAGAGATTTCTACTACTACTATCTCGGCAAATTGAATTCTTTATTGAACTGCGGCATGAATTGAGATTGACAGAGTAACATCATGATGTATCGCTTTTAAAATGTATTGTTGTTGTCTTTATTCTTCTATCATTTTCCATTCATCATAACTACTATGAATGAGAATGCATATGAGATCATTTTATATATGAATTTATTCTCAAATCATGAAAAGGAGGCTCCTCTTCTTGTCTTTTCTATTCTAAACAAATAAAGAAAGATATAGCATTATTAGTATTGTTTATTATTAGTATTTTAAATAATCTTTATGTTTGTTATTTACAAACTCATTAAAACGATCACAACAACATCAACAAGTCGGTTCAAACTACGGTTCAAATGAAATTAAATGCAATTATAATAAAAAGCACATGAGCATAATAAAATGGTTCGTTTTTAATACACTTTGATTATCTCTCGTCATTCTTAGCTATTATTTTTATTATTATTCTTTATTCAACTATTTTCTTCTTCTTTTCTTTCTTGTTTGTATATATATATATATTGTTACATGTCACTGTATTATTTAATATTATTGATTTACTGTATATCGGCGCAAGAGATTAGACCTTCACCACGTTGGGCCAATGGCAAGCAAAAACAATAAAAATAACCCCCAACTTTTTTTTTTTTTTTTTTTCTTGCTAATTTTTTCTTCAAAAAAAAAGAATAGAATGCGTACTACTTGTCTTTAAAGGTGCACTTGTCTGCTTTGGAGGACAGCAAGAAACAGGCACAGCCACCAGCACCATGTATAGTCTCAACCTCAGCCTCTCCTGGAACACATCAGAACCCGCATGGGAACAGCAACTAGCGAGCGACCCCAACGATGTCACCTACCCAGTCTCGTTCTTTGCCGCGACCTATTTACCGGCATCACATTATTTTGTGGTGAATGGGGGGACGTGTGATGCTTCGTTACAGTCGTTTAAGAAACAGACATATTATTATGATGCATTGAATGATAAATGGGAATTACCGACAGTAAAAGGTGTACATTTAGCACAGAGGTAAAAGAGGATGATTACATCATTTTTATTTATTTATATAATCCCATTTTTCATGCAAATAGAAAGCAACATGCTGCAGTGTCAGATGATCAAGGACGAGTATGGGTGTGGGGCGGGACAAGGTAAGAGTTGTTCTATATATATGTACCTATTACAACTTACTTACCTTTATATATACAGTGATATGTCAACATATGGAGGAAATACCATTTATTATAATGCATGGATGATCATTAATACACTGGTAAGCAAAAATAAAGATGAAATATACACTTAGCATCTATTCATATATATTCTCTTAATAAAAATAAGAACTGGACAATAAGTTACCCACCTGTTTCAAGTAACCCATCGCCACGCATCGACCATACAGCAACCATGATATCCAACAAGTACATACTCATCATTGGCGGTGTTGTCTATTCACACGATGTCACTGATCCCAATAATCAATTAACACTGAATCCAGTATCCATGAGCTCACTGTTGTTATTTGATATGTCCAATAATCGATGGCTTAATATTACGGCAGGTGGTAATATTCCTGCACCAAGAAGGGGCCATTCTGCTGTACTTGGTATATATACGGAAAGAAGAATAAAACAAAACAAAAAGTAACTTTCTCTCTCTTTAGGTTTAGATGGTAAGAGTGTCATTGTATTTGGTGGTGGGACACCAGGTAAAGATAAAAGATAGTCTTCTTCTTGTTGCTGTTGTATATATATATATATATTCTAATTATTTAACCATAAAAGATGATGACCATACACAACTCAATGATGTGTTTATATTGGAACTGGCTACCATGCGATGGATTGCACCTTCCATAAAGGGTGTTCCGCCTCAACCTAGAAAATATCACAAAGGTAAATAAATAAAAAAAAAACACAGGAAAACAGGAGGAAAACATTTTTTTTTTTTTGTTGTCAGTAATAATTCACCTTTATATATTTATAGCTTATCTGGTGGATGATTACATGTTGGTTGTATTCGGTCTAGGAGGCGATGCTCGTGGTCTGGACGATGTCAGCATTCTAAGTACCTCAAGCTGGTCATGGATCACTCAATATACTGCAAACAGTGATTGGCTATCAGGGAATACCTCTTCTGCGGCTGGTGCTGTTAAAAATAGTACAGGTAAAAAAGTCAAACACTTTTCAATGTGTAAAAAATAAAATAAAAAAAAAAAAACTCATCTTTATTTATTCTTTTCAAGGCAATGGCATCACGTCTTCATCCTATGATCCTGATACTTATAAATCAAGAGAAGAGAACAATGATACAGTCTCAACAGATACACGTATCAAGGCAGGTGTGATTGCAGGTGTTGTAAGTGGGGCAGTGGTAGTTGTAAGTACATATTACAAATAGAGAGATGTATACAAATATATATACTTATATCCATACATGTTAGCTTGGCGGTAGTATATTCTTGGTGTTAAGTATGGTGATATTTCGTAAAAGACACAAATCTTCACTTGCCAAAAAACCCACACATAGTAACAGCATCGACCCCGCCACCGGTGCATCCACCATCTCTGATCTTGTATTGGAACCAGAGAGACAGTTTATTAAACCGGACAATAGATCATCCTTGTGCTATGCTACTCAGATTGATGATGGTACATTTTATAAACCGAATGATCCTGGCGAGGATAAGTGAACAAAGATAAAAAAAACCCCCCCCCCATTTGCTGTAAAATAGATATAGTTCTTTTTAAATTAATTTACAATACAAATATACATTTATATATACACTTGTTTATTATTATTACTAAAGCCATTTTGGCTTATAATTATGATCATAAGGCACTTTTTCATCTACAAATGTTTCTATAAACTAGTTTGTATATATTATCTTAGTAAAAGGAAATACCTCCTTTTTATATTTATACATTGTATTCATTACCTCTTGATCTGCCAGTACTTTTGTACCTGCAAATTTGCGATATTCATCAAATATAGAAGTCATGGACCATCTTTGAATCTTACGTAAACATCCTACCAGACAACCAATGCGATGCTAATTTACACTTTCGTTTTTAATAAAAAAGAAAATGATATCCTCTCTCTTAGTGTTGTTTTACCTTTCCCTTTAGACAATGAATTAGCACTACAAATAAAGATTTCTTTTAACATTTTCTATATTCCACCTTCTCTTTTTCAGGGTAAAAACAAACCTGGATGGCTTCTTCTATCCAACAACTTGACAAGTGCATGTGTAATATCTTCCGGATTCACCTCTACAAAGGGTTCCTTATTTCCCTCTGTTCGGTAATGCAGTACCTCAATCCCTTCCTGTTCTACAAAGTGTTGCATTTCAGGTGGATAATCTTCCATGGCAAAATACCTATAATAAACGGGGGATTTATTTCCATGTCTACACTTTCTCTCTCTTGGGATATAAATACATTATCGTTTTTAAACCTAATTTCCGTAGAAAGGCAAAGTTTTGTTTATTGGGATGACCTGAACGATAGACGCCAGATGCAATCATGGCAAAGTTGAGGGGCGGGACGAGCGGCATGCCCGGTCGTGTATAACAAATGGGACATGTCTCTAAATGACTCTCTTGATTAAGGTAATGGTTTCTTAGTGCTATCGCTTGTTCTTGCTCATTATTTAATGGCATCTTTAGGAGAGAAAAAAAAAAAACTCTGAGGTGTGTGTGTGTTTTCTTGTCTTTTTTTTGTTTTTTTTTTGTTTTTTCAACCAATAGAAATGAATGCTATTCGCATTATTATCATTGCTTAAGATTGATTAAAAAAAAGTATCATGCAATGCAAGTCTTACGACAGAATACTTTTTTCAAAGCAGTCATGAATGATTTCTCTAAACCACTTTAAGCTTTATCGATGATTTATTACAACTTTGAATAGATGAATTAACCTTTATACGTAAAAGCTATACCAAAGTTTATATTTGAATCAGATAACAGGAAAACGTAGCACCAATTCATTCGAGTGAGTACAAATGCTATAAACATGACGCACAACAACAAAAAGAATAGTTTAGTATTGACATGTTGGTGTAATAATATATTTTAGGCTATTAGTATGCACTCTTTCTCGTGATATTATAGAAAAGATTAAATATGGCAAATGACAAATGATGTAATAGGCTAAAAAGCTTGCATTTTGTATATAAAAATGAAAGAATATTCTGATTAAAATATCATGAAAAAAAAAGTACATTGTAATATACATAGCTTCTCTCTCTCTCTATCTTTTTTTTTTTTTTTTTAAAAAAAATATTAATAATATTAATAATAATAAATATATACTTTTGATAATGACAGAAAGTATACACGATTTTAAATCACATAATATTAACTTTCCTAATAACGAAAAACAAAATATAATGGTTCAGGAGGAAAATCTTGGTTATTTTAATAGCTTCCATCCTTCAGTAACAACAAGTAAAAAAAAAAAAAAAAAGAAAGAAAGAAAGAAAGAAAAAAACTACTATACTTCTTTCTCTCTCTTTGTTTACTTATCTATATTAAAAATAAATAAATAGATGATCGCAATGCCACAACAGATTCCTCCTCTGCCTCCTCCTCCTCCAATGATTTTCTCAATACCTTACATCAAGAACGTCCTGCCCTCCCCAGTCGCCTCAATACCTCTGTCCGCTTCCAAGATACCCAAGCGGAGGGCCGACCCAGCGTCTACCTCTTCATCTTTGTCAATCCCCTCTCCGGCGACTGTAAGGGCCAAGACCTCATCCTCCTTCCCATTCAACATTTCCGTCTACGCCGCTTCCCACAAGTCCAGGTCGAGATCCACAACATCCTCGATGAGAAGGACCGCAACTTGGGACTCGAGACGATCCAGCTCGTGGAGAAGATGGCCAAGCTGAAGCAGCTCCCTGAGAATAGGTTACCCAACATGAATGAACGTGTGAGATCGAGACATATACACGTATGGAGTGCCGGTGGGGATGGTACGGTGATGAGTGTATTTGAGTTATTGATGGGTCACAATATCGATCCTGACTATATGTTCTTTTCATGTGAGTTGTGATTTTTTTTTCCACCTGATCCCCCCCCTCTCTCTTTTTTATATATATTTACTTCTTCTTCTTTCATAAAGGCATTCCATTCGGTACCGGTAATGATTTTAGTCAGGTCCTCGGATGGGGTAGAACCATTCCGCACAAGGATATCCTCGGTAAGAGACTCTCCCACCTCGAACAACTTGTCACAGAGCGCCTCCACCAATCCGATGCCGCACGTCTCGATGTCTGGGAGGTTGAGCTCACTGCCCACACCTCGGGCTACGTTAAGCTGGCAGGTCCCCCCACGCGTAAGGATGGACATGACGTGCTGGAGATCAACGACTCTCCACGCCAGCAGGAGTGTCCCAGCATGACACGAAAGATGTGCAACTACATGTCGATTGGCGTCCAGGGTTACGTGGGCAGCGGGTTTGAGAAGCACCGGTCTGGGAGTCGCTATACCAACCGTATGGTCTATACCAGTGAGAGTGCGAAATGGGTCTTTTGGCGTCGCTTCCCGCCCGTCACCTACTTTATTGATAAGATCGTGTCGAGGAATAGGACTGTCCTAAGGTGTCCACATCCGGATAAGAAGGCAAGTGATACAGGTGTACCTGTCATGACAAACCATCCTATTGATTTTGTGATTCAAAACATTCCACATATTTGGTAACACATACACACATACACACAGTCATATCAAATATATATATATACTCATACACATATGCTTTCTTTTATATCATAAGGGGAAGAGAGGTAGATCTATGGGGAGATGCCAAATACGGTCTAGAATGTGTCGCCCAACGCGACGGACCCACTGACGCCAACCACTGGCAACCTCAACTTGCCAATGATGGTAAAGTCGAGGTCATGGTCATTGAGGATATGGTCAGCTACATTTTAAAATTGGCAAATATCAGATCGCACGTATCACGCATTGGTCAATTTGAAACGCCGTTTGAAATACATTTCAGAGAACCACAAAAGACGAAGAAATTGAGATGGTATTCTAGGTGGATAGAGAACAAGTATAAACTGACAAATACGATATGTATCATGTGCGATGGCGAGTTTTATATCTTGAAGGATCCTAAAACGCTCAAATTTAGACGATATGCGCAGATATGGACGTTGGGCAAGGATGATGGAAGGTCAAGGGGGAGACTTGTTCAGGATGAAAGAACTTTTCAAAACATGCAATAATAAAAATGTATATACAATAGTAATTATGATTTTTTTTTTTATAAAAATATAGATGCTATAGTAAAATATGGTACGACATATTCTATATACATAAATAATAATGAACATAGAGTACCCTAAACTATGAGTGCCCTTTGTACATCTCTTATATATTTTAATTTATTGGGTGCGTTTGATCAAAGGAGCTAAAACACCACCAATGAAAGTTTTTTTTTTTTTTAAAAAAAGAAAACTCCCAACTCCGACGAGGGTGAAAAGAATATTTTCTACAATAAAACATTGTTTTTACCCATCTCTC
Organism: Backusella circina FSU 941; assembly: GCA_025399235.1. NCBI lineage: Eukaryota > Fungi > Mucoromycota > Mucoromycetes > Mucorales > Backusellaceae > Backusella > Backusella circina. The sequence continues at coordinate 121,014 of MU622330.1, read as the reverse complement.
TTTCTCTTGTTTAATAAATAAATAAATAAATAAATAAATAAATAATAAAATGGCACCCAAAGCTGGACGTAACCGTATTTATTCTAGTGAGGAACGCAAAGACCGTAATCGTACTGCACAAGCGGCCTTCCGTGACCGTCGCAGCAAGTATACACAAGGCCTCGAAACAGCACTCAGTGTATATGAAAATAAAGTAAAGGTACTCGAAGTATCAGAGAAAAACCTGACGGAAAGAGCTGAGAGTGCTGAACAGCGTTGCTCTCAACTTGAAACCAAAGTGGCGGATTTACAGAAAATGGTAGAGGCCATGATAGCTGCTGCGTCTCAGACTGAAAATATCCCATCTCCAAGTAAGTTCTTCTTGTGTCTTAATATTATCCTATATTAAACCTCTCTTCTAGCCTATTCGCTTTCACCTACTTTTAGTTCGGATACGATTTCAGGTTTTATGTCTGATGCTACTACTGCAAGCTTTATACCTGACTCAACCTCTTTTTTCCATGATCCGGCCACTATTTATCCATTACCAACAAACAACACTTTTCATTGCAACACTATTGAATTAACAGGCGAGTATTATATGCATTCATAAAAAAATTGGAACAATTGATCCTAGAGGTCATCTCTTTTTTTTTTTTTTTGTACATATATATAGATCCTACAAATTTCATTATACCAGTTGACTTTTTACTTGGCAAGTATTGTATATCCATTTATTTTTGACTCTCTGATCCTAGTTTTTTTCTTTTTTTTTTTTTCTTTTTTATATAGATTTCCAGTGATAGCCGGTTTACTACTCTCTCTGATGTATTCTTATTAAATATTACGTAATAAAATAAATGAATTTCTAGATATATCGTCATCATCGTGTTTTTTTTTTTGTTTTGTTTAATGAGTATGTTAATACTCACAAATGTTGATGAAGCTAAAACCAGCAACTACTTCCAAAGTGTACTCTTTTTCTATATATTCTTTCACAGAACCTTATAAAACCGTAGGTGATTTATAGATAGACCAATCGATTTGATATGTTTGCACAAAGACTTTTCATATTTTTACACTTCAACATTTTAGATGGCTCTAAAATCAGATATAAAACTCATGGCAACTGACTTTCCGCTTATAGATCGGTTGCACGACAAAGAGAAATATCTTGATATATTCACTTTAAAATGTTTTGATGATAAGGAAAATGGTTACAACTTGAGATCGGAACTCTCACACATGTCCATCTTGTATCATACATTATCTTTTTTTTTTTTGATCTTGTCTCCCATCCCCCCCCTTTTTTTTTCAACAAGATAAATGAACAATAGCAATTAGAAATACCATTGACTCTTGGGATAACATTTAGCTAAAGTTGATGTATTCCATTTCTTTCAGAAAATAAGTCGATCTGGTTTTTTTTCTTTTCGTTTTCGATGAAAACCTACATATAAAATAAAGGTGATTTTTAAGATTTTAAGGATATGATCATAATACTACCGAAAGATCCATTGGACCAATGTCATGTCAAACAAATGCAGAAAAAAAAAAAACATTTATTACCATTGGGGCTAAAATAGCTGAGTTGTCTACTTTTTTTTTTACATGTGCTAATTGTATTATATTGCTACATGGAAAGCAAATGTGTATAAAACAGTTTTATTATAATGAAGAGGAATAGTATTATTTATAAGTTTATTTTAATCAAAGCAAAACCCCCTCTTTTTTAACTACCAATCGATCCATAATGTGTTCAGGTAATGGATTGCCACCAAGACGGTTGATTTCAGCTCTAAACTCTCCTTTTCCACATTCTGTAAGAATTGGAGGGCAATAATTGAAAATGTATCTGTCTTTTTGAGTAACGTGAGAGCGAGTTCCTTTAGTTCAACATCCTTTTTACGCTTTTCAATATGCTGAGTAGTGGATGGTCTGATGGATTTGACTGGATAGAGTGGATGGTAATGAAGGATAATTTGTCTTCAGTTACATCGATACAATAGCCTTGATGATCTCTATGTACTACAAAAGTGAAATTTAATTCTATGTTACTATGAAGTGTAAGCTTCATCTTCTATCTTACTGAGCACAAATTTTGGTAATCGTCTCCGACTTGTATACAATGCCCTATTTTATTTATCAAAGGGACATAATCACTAGGAGTTTTAACTGTTGGCATAAAATTTTAGTAAGAATTAATATCTCTCTTACACGTTAGGGTTGCTTGGTGAAAAGACGGCCAGCTAGTCTCAATAGTGCACCTGTTTCTGATAAATTTTATAAATACACAATCTCGCATTTATATATATATATATATATCTTTGTCATTATACTTACCAGCATCTATGATTTGTCGTTTTTATTTGCCATCTTCTTTGTGGTGCAGCAAAAAGAACAGAAGAGAACTGGAAATGGATATATAAATCACATTTATCTTGACCAATCATATTGCTTAAACCTCCGCCGAAAAAAATGTTGTAGCCATTTTCTGTACCGTATTTGGTAACATCGGTTTTGATCGCCGTACAGCGCACTTTCGCTTTTGGCAGATAAAGAAAAAATAGAATCATTCACTACGTATGTTATATGCGAAGCGTTTTCTTTTATATATATATTCTTAATTATAAGTGTATTATCTATTAACAGCTTACATTAGCTTAGCGATTTGTTTTTGTATTTTTATATAAATTTTGAGTAAAAGAAGTTTTGTTTATTTGTTTTGATACTTATGTCGTACATTGTGGATAGAGGTCGGTTGTATTTTATCCGATATTATATTTGTCTTAAAGGGGAAATATTGACTTTATTCGCGTACTTTTGAATAGTTTTCGAGGTGTATCAATATGACTCAAAACTGACCTGAGAGTATGCGATCATAATAAAGTTTTTTTTTTTTTTTTTTTTTTTTTTTTAAAAAAAAAAATTGTCAAATAGAAATAGAAATGTTCTTTTATGATCCGTGATCTAACATAAAATTTTCTTTACGTAGTAAAATGGCGCAGTATATTTTCTTTTTCTTGTTTATTTCATGTCTTATTCAAATGAGAGATCGAAGAGTCTTGATTTCATTTCGTTTGTAGATACGGAAAGAAAAACCAAAATCGTCAATTCAGCGTTTCTGATGATGAGATGCTTTTGGGAAATTTGTGTAGCCCATGATGGGCGGAGTATTTCTTCACGTTCGGCGACCATGTCCAGATCAAATCATTTAAATAGACTTGCATTTTTTTTTCTGTTATTATTTTTAATCAAAACTTTATTATAAACTTAATTTTTTTTATTTCTTTTTTAATTAAGTATGTCTGATCATACTAACGAAAAAGCGAATTATAAAGTGGAAAGTATTGACAAAATTCCACTACAAAAACCATTGGATGAAAAACCAGAAAAGTCAAAAAAATGGTTCAAAAAATCAAAAGACAACAAGAAAAAAGACAAGAAACCAAGCGTTCCGATCCATAGTCTATTTCGCTTTTCTACACCAAAAGAGCGTTTTATGATTTTGATTGCCTCTATATGTTCGCTTGCTACTGGTGCATTAGTGCCTTGCTCCATTATCATTTATGGTTCCTACATTTCGACCTTGACAAGCACTCTCTCAGAGCCCTCCCGTTTAATTGAAGTGACATTACCTATCATTCACACCATGGCTTATATTGGAACCGCTATTTTCGTGGCAGCGTATGTTGCAAACAGTTTCTGGGTTATCACCGGTGAAAACCAAACTCGTCGTATTCGCACACTTTACGTACACTCTATTCTTCGCCAAGATATGAGCTGGTTTGATAAGTCTGAAGAAGGCTCCTTGACTACTCGTTTGGCTACTGACACTGAAATGATTCAAGATGGTATCTCGGAAAAGTTTGGTCAATTTCTTGCTACTTTTGCTCAATTTGCTGCGGCATTTATCGTAGCTTTTATTAAAGGCTGGCGACTTGCAGTCGTGATGTTAGCATTCCTTCCTTGTCTTGCTATCACTGGAGCAGTTATGGGTGTTTCAATGACAAAGTATGCCAGATTATCCCAAGCCAGTTACGCAAAAGGTGGTGCTATCGTAGAGCAGGTCCTTCATTCTGTCCGTACCGTGTATTCTTTCAGTATTCAAAATAGATTTTTAAAGCGTTTTGATCAAGAATTAAACAATTCTTTGAAATTTGGCATTAAGCGTGGTATCGGATTTGGTATTGGTTTCGGTCTCTTCATGTTCTTTATGTTCTCTATGAATGCTCTCGCCTTCTGGTATGGTGCTAAACTTGTTATTGCAAAAACTCTGAATGGTTCTGTGATTTTGATTGTTTTCATGGCAATGATCATGGGTTGTTTCTCTCTCCTTCAGTTGCCCCAAACTTTATCCTCTGTTACTGGTGCTTGCGGTGCTGCCTATAGTATTTTTGCTGTCATTGATCGTGTTCCTGAAATTGACTCTGATAGCAAGGAAGGTCTTACGCCTACTGATATTAAGGGTCAAATCGAGTTTGATCATGTGATGTTCAAGTACCCCACACGTCCTGAGCTCACTATTTTGAAAGACTTCTCTTTGAAGGTTGAACCTGGAAAAACCGTTGCATTTGTGGGCCCTTCTGGTTCAGGCAAATCCACCACCATTCAGCTCCTTCAACGTTTCTATGATCCCTTGTCTGGTCAAATTAAGCTTGATGGCTATAATTTGAAGGATCTTAATGTGGCTTGGTTGCGTCAACAAATCGGTGTTGTAAGTCAAGAACCTGTTCTATTTAATATGACTATCCGCCAAAATATTTTGATGGGATCTAAGAAGGAAGTGTCTAATGATGAACTCATCACTATCTGTAAAGAAGCCAACTGTCACAAATTTATTACCCAGCTTCCTCAAGGTTATGATACTCCAGTCGGAGAACATGGTGGTATGCTCTCTGGTGGCCAGAAGCAACGTATTGCTATTGCTCGTGCTCTTTTAAAGAATCCCAGAATCTTATTACTTGATGAGGTAAATCATTATAATTATTATTTGTTTTTAACTACAACATTTACTAAACATTCATTTTTTAATATAGGCTACTTCTGCATTGGATACTCAATCAGAAAGACTTGTCCAAAATGCCCTTGATAAAGCTTCTGCTTCCCGTACTACATTTGTCGTTGCCCATAGATTGTCTACTATCCGATATGCCGATGAAATTATTGTAATGGATAATGGTAATATCGTAGAACATGGAACACACAGCCATTTGCTTGAGCAGAATGGTGTATACGCCGATCTTGTTCGTAAGCAGGCCATTAACACTGAAGAAGACTCCTCATCAATCGACAAGGATACAGTTCTCAATGAAACTACATACAATGCTGAACTCGAGAAACTTGAGACCGTCGAAACCCGTAACTCTTTTTTGAAGAAAACTGATAGCGTGGTAAATGTTGATGCCTACGATTTGAAACTGAAAAACAAGAAGGAGGAAAGAGCAAGAATAATGAAACAATCTGCACCCATGTGGAAGGTTATCAAACTGATGCGTCCTGAATGGAAATTCCTCGCTTCTGGTCTATGTAGTGCTATTATATCTGGCTCTATTTTCCCCTGCTACTCTTATGTATTTGCTCGTGTTATTAATTTATTGACTGTAGAGGCTGATAATATTCCACATGGTCCACTTGAAGGCTCAAATCTCTACTCGTTCATTTTCTTTATGCTTGCTCTTGCTGCCCTTATTTTCTTCTCTACTCTACGTATGTCCTTTGAAGTTGCTGGTGAAAAGTTTACAAAGCGTATGAGAGTCATGGTCTTTGAAGCATACATGCGCCAGGAAGTTGGCTTCTATGATCAAGACAAGAACAGTGTTGGTGCCTTGGTCTCTAAGCTTGCTGTTGATGCTAAAAATGTGAATGAACTGGTTACAAAGGTCTGGGGTGAAGTCAGTATGCTTATTGTTGGTTTAGCTGTTGGTATGTTTTCTTATATTTTTATTTCTTAATGATATTCTTTACTAATCCATTCTTTTTTTTTTTTTTAAACTAAAATAGGTTTGGGCTTTGCATTCTCTAGCAGTTGGGCTTTGACTTTGGTAAATCTTTTAATGGTTCCCTTTATTGCAGGTGCAACTCTGTATGAATTCCGCGTTCACAAAGGATATGAAGACCAGACCAAGGTGGCTTATGTTGAAAGTAGTGAGGTGGCAGCTGAGGCATTCAAAGAAATCAGAACTGTAGCTGGCTTGGATAAACAAGATCATTTTGAACAACGCTACTTCCATGCAACTGAACGTCCTCATAGACTTACTACCAGAAAGGCTTACATGTCATCTATTGGTTACAGTATGAACAAGGCCATCAGTATCTATACCAATGCTATTACCTTTTATGCCGGTGTTCACTTTATTGCCAATGGTATGATTACTTTCTTACAAATGTTCACTACTATCCAGGTTATCATGACTACTGCAGAAAACTTGGGTCGTGGTTCTATGTTTATTCTTAGTTATGTCAAGGCTAAATATGCTGCTATTTCTGTATTCGAATTACTTGAACGTGTACCTGAAATTGATGGAGAACTTGAAGGTATCGAACCTGCTAGAAATCAAATTAACGGTGATCTTGATTTCAAAAATATCGAATTCCGCTATCCTGCAAGACCTGATGTACCTATATTCCGTGGTGAATTCAATCTCAATGGAAAAGCTGGTCAGACTATTGCTCTGGTAGGACCATCTGGCTGTGGTAAATCTACTACAATCGGACTGCTTCAACGTTGGTATGACACTGCTAATGGCTCTGTTTCTTTGGATGAAACTAATGTCAAATCCTATACTCTCTCGAATCTCCGCAGTCACATGTCTATTGTTGGCCAAGAACCTGTTCTGTTTGATATGTCTTTAAAAGAAAATATTGAATTTGGTGTTTCTGAGGATACTCCAATCACTCAGAAAGATATTGAAGATGCTTGTCGAGCTGCCAATATCCATGCATTTATCTCTTCACTTCCTGATGGCTATAATACCCGTGTTGGTGATAAAGGTTCTCAGTTATCAGGTGGTCAAAAGCAACGTGTAGCTATCGCAAGAGCATTGATCCGTAAACCCAAGGTACTCTTATTGGATGAAGCTACATCTGCTCTTGATAGTGAATCCGAAAAACTGGTACAAGAGGCTATTGATAATATTCTGGAACAAGGTGGAAGAACAACCATTACTATTGCCCACAGACTATCCACTATTCAAAATGCTGACTTGATTTGTGTTGTCAAGGATGGTCGTATTGTCGAACAAGGTACTCATTGGGAATTACTTAAACTTAATGGTATGTACTTTGATCTGGTACAAGAACAATCCGGCACTGCTTCCTAATTGATTTCATCAATTCTTTTATACACACTAAAAACCAATGTATACATATATCCCCTCCCTTTTCACTCTTTCTAAACTGTAACCTTTATAATACACATATATTTAATAGATAAACCCAAACTCATTAAAATAAATAAAATATGATATTTTCATTTGATAAATATGTATGAATTGCAATTCTAATATTCTTATTTTATAATTTTTCTATATATATATAATCATGTCAAATTAAAGTAGTTTTTATGAATTTGTTTATTTTCTTTATAAAAATTAAATTAATGTGCATTTCCCATTTTTTTTTTATCTATTTTCTTTTTTTCTTTTTATATCAAGATTGATAAATCTTGAAAGAAAAATCTGTGAAAAAAGAGCTTCAATTTAAGCCAATCCTATTTTTTTTTACAGGTTTTACTAATTGTTTGTTTATTCAAAGTGTCATAAATATAATACAAAATACGATATGCGAGTAAAAGCGAGATGCAAAGGATATATTGAGTCTTGTAAAAGAAAAGAAGAGATATACGAAAGAGATAACAGTTTAATTTGTATAATAGGTTCCTTGGACATAGCTTGGTATTGAGCTATAGGCACCATAGGCATTATTTGGTAGATCACTGTGTTCTACATTATTGGCTGTTTCAGGGGTGGAAGAATGAGGACTAGTACTGGACACAGAGCAGGGCGCGCTTAAATGCTGATCTGTAGTGTACACTGGATAGATAGGACTGTACTGCATTTCTGGATGAGGATTAATCACAGGAAGTCCCCAAGCAAAATCAGGCGAAGCAGTAGAATCTTGCCAGTTTGAGTTGATAAGCTGATCATCTGGTGTCATTGGTCCTGAGCATTGATCATATGTATTGCATGCATTTAGTTGTTGAAGTTCATTTTCCCAAAGTTGTCTTCGATTTGTAAAGTCGACATTAATATTGTCACCAAACCCTGCTGTTAGGTCACCAAAATTGGAATTCATTGCAATTTCTGGACTTTCTTGTGTATTAGGTTGGGGGAAGTTTAGAGCGGAAATAAAAGAGTTTGTTTCAACGTTATTCGAATAGGTTTTAACTGGGCTTTCTATTGATGCGGTTCCAGGATTTATTGAAGAGTTGGTGTTTTCCATGAACTGCAGAGGCTGAGAGTTATGCTCGTTGTAAAAGCTTTGAAAATCTTGAGAGTATTTACGAAGAGCAGGTATCTTTGCAATAATTGTGGCGTTATCTGGTACAACTGAGTACTTTCGAAAACGCTGAAGTAATTCTAGGCTTTGGTTAAAGTAATACCATGATTGCTGAGAGACTATGTGATCGGGATCCTCCAAGTAACACCCTTGTACTCTAATGGCACTTATCAATGCATGGGCCAAAAATTCATAGCGCGCAATAACTCCTGTTGCATCACACAAATTCTTTATACAACGAATTAACTGTGAAGAATAAATACGCTGCTCATGTAGCCTTACAGGTGTTTCTGGGAGCCAGAATAAGATATCAATCAAAACAGTGTAAAACAATACAAATAAATGGGAAAGATTGGGTCTATCAGGTGGAAGGTTCATCACTTGAGCTACAGATACACAGTGTTCAATACCCTGCTTTGGAAGACCTACAAAGTTATCTCTCCAAGCAATGACTTTGGAATAGAAATCTTCTAGCATTTCATAAGCAGACGACAGCATACCAGTCTTATCAATAGCAAGTTTTGCACGAATTTGGATACCATATTCAACGAGAAGAGTCAGCTTTACCTTTTCATAGTAATAGTTTACGATAAGTTTTTCTTCTTCATCATCGCCAGGAATAGTTTGTGGAAGACAGACCCGTGCCATACTGGCAGGCAGAATCCAAGCACGTTCCCATTCAGCGCTTTGAATTTTATCAAGACAGTAGCAATACCAGAAAATTCTTCGTCTCAATTCGACTTCCTCCGGGGGTAGGTTACCTCGAGTATGTTCAGAGTCTATATTGATTCCGAGCTCAAGACACATGCGGTAAGCCATGCCACTGTGAATCCAAGATCGACAATTCTGGTTTTCAGCTGAGTCTTTGGTTGGTACTGGTTCGTAGAGTGACATAAAACCTAGCGCAACAACGGTACTAAGGCGAGGTGTATCAAGAAAATCGTCAACCAGATTTTTGGCTCGATTATAAAAGATAGAAGCTTTAGGCAAACCAGAATCTGGAGAACAAGAACAGACCATACAATACATTGCATTTAGAAGAAGAGGTGTGATAAATGGGCCTTTCTTTCTTAGCTGCTCGTAAAAATAGCGTTTAGGTATGCAAGGTGTAATTGGATAGCGATACTTAAAGAACAGGTCTATTAATTTCATTTGCAATTTGCTTGGAGGCATTTCAATAGGACATGAATAATTTCGAGGCAATAGTGGTTCTTCTGTCCATTTAACAAAGGAACCAAATGTAGTATGACCATGCAGAACTTCCATACCGATTGGTGGTGATGCAAGGCGACTTTGACCCTTCTTATTAATCACAGTTTGTGCGGAACCTTTGTTTGTAGCTGTAGTTTTTCTTCCTGGAGTCTTTTTCCAAGAGAAGAGGATGGCATCATCGTCTGATCCGATTGAGTTGGTGTCGCTGTTGTTTACACTGTTGTTACTATCGGCAGTTAGTAGTTCAGATGAACCATCTGCATTTCCTGGGCGGCATTGTCTTCCTCTTGCTATAAAGAGAGATAAATGGTATAAGTATAAGTATATTTTTTTTCTTTTTTTTTTTTATTGACGAAGGAGATGATTGAGTTTCATACCTTTACACTAGATAAATCGGTAAGAAATATAGTGAAAGAAAAAATACTATTAGTATATTGATATGGAAATGATTTTTGCTAAAAATTAGATATGTGTATCAGAAGAAAAATCTACCTGCATGCAAGGACTGAGACCATCACACTATAATATCCCAATTAGTATCAAAGTATACATAACAAAGCAATAGTAAACAAGGCTTACTTTAATCTTTTTACTGCGGCAAACAAAACATGCATGTCCGACCTTAAGTCTTTTATATTTCAATTCTTGAGTCACTCTTCCCATTGTCTTTTTGATTTGCTTTTAGAAAATAGAATAGATTTGTGAAATTATATATGACGAGGGAAAAAAAAAAAAGAAGATAAAAGAAAGAGAAAGAAGACAGATATGAAGATTGAACTCTAAAAGCAATATTTGTATTTCTGAAATCCGATGGCATCGATTGGAACTTGATTTAGAAACTAAAGGATGAAGTGAGAGAGAGACAAAACTGTCTATCATAATTCCAACTCAGTCTCTCTTTTTTTCTTTTCAGCATACAGGAAAGAAGTTTAAAAAAGTAAAGTTTCACTATAGTCACTCGACCATCTGCATCCAAGAAATAGTAAGCATCAATGGTCATTTAAATATAAAATAATATCAGTGATCATTTTATTTGGTGGAAGGCAATGCGCTTCCAAAACCTTTTTTTTTGTGGATTTCCCAGCATAAATGCTTCAAAACTATCACGCAGTTACATACACATACTTTTGGTATATTCAATTAAAGAGTTTTATTATTCTTTCACTTCTTTCCTTTTCTAATCATAGATGGATAAGTATGTAAAATCATTTATAAGTTATTTACAAAAACTCGGCCTTTTATTTCTTCATTTCCCCTGGAGGTTCTTTAAAAAAAAAGAAAGAAACATCTATTAATATTAATATTGAAATGTGAATATATGTATATTAAGATTCTTGAATAGAGTGCAAATAAATCAAATTGTAACAATTGTTGTAAAATAGCACTCTTTAAATTCCTTTATTAACTTTGCATACACAGTATGAGAGCCAAATTATCCCAAAAAGCGGACCTAATTTTATTTTCTATCTACAGAAAAGACTAGATTCACAATTTAATATGAACTTGTAGTGGTCTTGATTTTCTAAGAATAAATTTATGCTATAACAAATGTAGTTTGATTATATGATAAACAACATTTAATGCAAGTTAAAGGCCAATGTCGATTCCTGTGCTCTATTGTTATAGGTATTCAGTTTTAAGGATAGAAAAAACAGGGCTCTATTTTCTTTTACCTGTCTTAGATTATCTTTTATCCTATTACGGATAAACAAGAATGAACCACTACATTAAAATGTCTTAAAATCTCAAAAATTAGGCTACAAGCTGACTTGTAAGGATTTCCAAACAGTGTTTCAATTACCAGTTTCCAGGTGAAGCATAATGTACACCAATAGATATTTTGTTTTTGAAACAAATATTTGAGCAAATAAACTTCAATAAAATTTAATAAACCGCTTCTCACATCTATTTAACTCGCTAAATGTGGTTTCAAGCAAACATGAAGTTACACTAAAAAAGGAACATCCAATCAAAGTGATCTAAATTTCCATGTTAAAGCATGTTTATTGAGATTGAAATTTGAACATGAAAAACAGGGAAGGGCGGCTGCTGTAGTGGATCATGTAAAAAAAAAAATGCTATGAAGAATGATTGATTAAATGGCTCTATCGTGTATATTCCAATGATGATGCCATTTAATCAACATTTTTTTATTTTTACAGACCCTGATCATGTGTTAAGTTTACATTTTTTTCGGTGTTTACATGAACCGCCAATATATCACTTTACTTCATTAAACATAAGAGTAGCATAACTTCATATCTTTTTTTCTTTTCTTTTACTTCTATCGAAAAGAGCAAAAATAACAACAACAATAACCCTAGCTCTTCTACTACCTCCACCAATGAAAGAAAAACAGGAAAATGGAATTTAGAGAAGACTGAGATCTTGTTCGACGCGACTATCCAGCATAATCCTTACAATCAAGACTACGGAAAAGTTGGTGCTGCTTGGAAAGATGTTATGACTGAAGTTAATTCTAAAGTCAATTCCAATGACAATACAAACGGTTTAATTTCAATTAAGCGACAAGCCAAAGAAATCCTCCAAAAAGCTATTTTAGCAGCAAAAAATGACAAAGGTATGACTGGTGTTACTGATGGTTTACCTTGGGCGTATAATTTTGCACTGCAAGTAAAACAGTTGGTGAGAACACCATCTAAATAAAAAGAGGATTTTTATATTCTGATTTTATGTTTATCGTAGCTTGATGATGCAGAAGGAGCGAATAATGATAAAAAGGGAATTTATCACAAAGAGCTGGGAACTAAACGAACAAATGACGCTCGAATGCAACAATTATCCAAAGGAGGAATGGATCACAGGACTATGGGGATGAAGACCTTACATTTGGTACTTTTGAAGAGCTGTCTGCAGAAGACAAGCGCTTTAAAAAACAAAAAACAATGGCAAGAAATAAATCTCTGATGGACTACCAAGCAGGGTTGCTTTCCAATAGAAAAGTAGCAACATCAATTACAAGTGCTGCCGCTAAACTGGAGTAATTTACTGATTCGATGATTAGTTGTATGGACAATCTTGCTGCCGCTATTCGAGCTGGTAAGGCTGAAACAAGTTTCGAATCTTCTTCTCGAAAAGAATCTGATTCTCTGGATTTAAATGAATGATCTACAAAGAGAATATACATAAGAAAATCACTTGCCAATGAAACACTATCAAAAGAAGAGATTAGCATTTTAGAGATCATAAAACACTGGTAATAAACATAAGATATAGAGTTAAGAAGGGCTTTGGATACGATTATATATACCAATTCTGATTCTCTCTTCCTTTTTTGTTTGTTAACGTTTGATTCTGATAGTTTGGATGTCATAGAGGATTATCCACTTCTCTTAATCAAATTAAATAAAAGGAAAAGTACACAGAAAATGAGTACTTCTGGGTATTGTGGTCTAGGTTATTCGAGCTACTTTTTAGTACAGCAAAAAACGTCAGAATCAAAAGGTAAACTATTGGAATTTGTTTATAGAAATTATATACAGTATGATAGTGCACAATGGGTTTACTTATATAAGCATAAAGTGGTGAATCTGTGCCAATTTTTAGCACTACAAATAAAGCAGAACTTTATTCCAAGAAAAATAACATTATAGGCTTTAAGATTGATGCTCGTTTAGTATCGGATATCGGTGATGATGAACATGATCCTGTTGCTTTGAAGGTCGCCAAGGACGATCATGATTCCAAGGTCATTCAAGATAGTGCGAAATTGTTGCGAGAAGCCAAAGGTGACTTGAATAATCTGATTCAACTCCTGCCAATATATTATGATGAACAAGTAATTTCTTGGAGTTTTCAAATTTCCGGTAAGGATACTATATTGTTATAATATTATAGCAATATGCCCAAGGGAACTTTATTTTACTAATCTTGCCCTTTTTTCATTTTTTTTTTTCCATGGTTCTCCTGCTGTAGGATCCAATTGTCATGTATCTACGTCCCATATAGCTAGTGATAGACTTTATGTCTCAATTCTTCAACATACACAGTCGTAGGCATGTTGTATTGCTTACGAGCACAGCAAAAAATCATATAACATTACAACCATTGTCAATATTTTTTCACGATATTGGTATGTATACAAGTACTAAGATATCAAATATACTATTTGAGGTCATGCCTGTCTTCACTATATATCAGTTTAATATGTCTTGAGATAGTATTGCGACTTTGATAGCTTCACCAGAACCACTTCTTGAATTCCGCAAAACATTTGAATTCCTACTTGCATTTAAGGTGAGTATACATTGGATATAGAAGACAAAAAGATTCATAGAGCATTTGCTAATCTTAATTATACTTTTTATTTATCAATTATCTATATCAGGATCATATCACAAAGTTAACAGCAAAATTTACCAAGCACCATTCTATTGATGATAACTTTGGCCGATTAAATCAACCAAGTGGCGACAATGATGATGCGAACTTGTGGACTCGCGATAGCTGGTATACGTCACATCGTGGTAATGGGCGGTCCTCGGCAGTTCCTGGTCATTTATTTGGATCAAGTCGACCAACACCATTCTTGAAAAAATCACTAATGCTTTCCGATGATAATGAAGGCATTAATTTTTAACACATGATAAATAAAGTTTTCACTTAAATACAAAAAATAAAAAAAATAAAAAATGAAGGCAACGATACAGAAGCCGTTGAAGATAATGGAGAGGTATATGGTTTTATAAGAACGGAATCAGGGTCGTTATTTTAGCTCTTTTCAAAGTTCATTCCGGAGCATGGCTGATTTCATTTTCACACTCCTTTTGAAATTTCCCAAATAAAATAGAATAATCAAGAGCTTGATTCAAGTTTAGAGTAAATTCAAGACTGACTTGATATTTTTACTGTGATGAATCTGTCACTTGGTAACTTAGAAGAAAAAATTGTACTCTTTATTTAAGGAGTGGGTGAAATCTTTCCAAATCGTTTAATAGGAGTGGATACTATTCAACCTCGCTACTTTTTAATCAGCTTCAATACGTTCATGAGTATTACGATATCTATCCAACTAGCACTTGTCTTCAATCACCTCAGCCACAGGCCAACTCGACTGGACCAGTTTTGGTCACGTGAAATCGACTTTTTTTTTAAGTCAAAGAATGACAACGTCTCGTTCAAAGCTTCCAATATTGCCTTTTTTTTTTTTCCTTTTTCGACACACAACAGCAACAACCATTCACGATCAAAAAAAAACCAAAAAGTACATATATCTTCTCTTTAATGGACATTCAATGTCGAACGAGCTCTTTAGAAATTGTATATCAGTTATTAACGAACTCTTTTCGATAAACGAAAGCATAGACTTTTTTGATACACTGTGCAAAGTCGAACAAAAAACAGTGAACCACCAATACAAAAGCTTTGAATCCTTCTCCGCCGATATCATTCCTATTCTTAAGCAACAAAAATCACTAAAATCCCTTATACAATACCCAAAGTAAATAATTTTAATACTCCCTTCGTGTAAAGTAAAAAAAAACACACTAATCATAAAATCAGCCTTAAAGTACCTGAAGAGTACTGTCACAAGGCAATTTACAACTATTATCAATTTGATTCTAATAGGTAACTTACAATGAAACAGTGCGTGTGTGTGATAAATTAGCTCATTTTATGTATAGTACACTATATACTCTTCACCTCCCATTGCATCCGTTTCATGAACCATTAATACAGCTTAGCATAGACAACCCGGTCATACCAAGGCTATACATCAAACACAATAAAAATTTAATCAATGAAGTCAAACAGAATACAAATGGTGTGTTGGCACTATTTTCAAATATAGTAAAGAAACCGCTTGATGGCAACAATTATATGACAACAGGGAATGTTATGATTGTACATCCTGTAGGCAATTACTATAGTATGGATGAGCCATTGCCATTTGATGGCTGGGTTAAAGTAAAGGTGGTGAGATCTACCCGGTTTAAATCAATTTTACCAGGCTATTTTCTTGATGATTTGATGGATCAACCTGGCACGTTAAAAAGGGTGGTTTTACCAAAGACTTCAAATGATTTGACAACAGCGAGGAACAATGAGATCATACGACGTTTCATATCAAATATCACAGCATCACGTACAGATACTATACAATTATACCCAACGCCAATTCAATGTGTAGATTCGCTCATTCCTCATGCTGATAGTTTATTAATACCAGATCCAGAGAACCAAAGGTAAAAATAAAATATAGCGTGCAAGTTTTTTTTTCTTTAAATTGATTGGAAATGTGCATATTTAGTGCTTCAAAATCATCAGTAGAAGTATCCTGGCAAAAGTTAAAGCAATGTACGTGATTCTATTTTTGTTCATATATATAACTTAAGTATGTTACATCTTAGTCTGTAATGAAAAATTCGCAAAGGTAGTCAGCATCAGCGACTACTCTGACCACATCAATCAACCATTTCATGCACGTGGCCACTTCAAGCGCATCTTCTTTATCGACAACAATAAAAAAACCCTACAGCTCTTCTATAAATACACAACCTCACAAAAGGTAACCGAACTTGCCAGCTACCTCGCTCTAAAAAGCACCGACTGTATTGGAAACATGACGGAAATGATTGTTGATAAGGATGGACAGGCGATGGGATTGGTGATGGACAAGTACGATATGACCCTGCACAGTTACATCAAAAAGGGTGTTGTGTTAACAGGTGAAAGGAAATACGAATTGGTATTGCAAATGTGGAAATCGCTTGTCACGATCCATCGACGCGGGATCGCACATCGAGATCTATCGGCGCATAATTTTATGATCAAGCAGATGGAGGATAAGAGTGTAAAGTTGTACCTGATTGATTTTGGTAAAGCGGTGTTTTTTAGAAGTAAGGATGCACAACACTGGTGGGTGGATTCCGACGAGAGCCATGTTTATCAGGATGAATTGCGACCAACGGATGAAGAGGAGCTATTTATTTGGTGCAAGAGTTTACCCTACTTGATGAGTAAACCAGATCATGGACATTTACTGCTTCGATCAATCCAGACACTTCCTAAGAATAGTGGTGATCATATCACACTCCCTTACCTGATTGATCCAGTAGCAGAGGATGTCTATTCATTGGGTGTGGTGACATGGAACTTGTTCTCGGGTAAAATGCCTTGGCCTGGTGTGTTTGATTCGGATTTGAAGCAGATAAGGAATACGGTCATCTCTCCCGCAGAAATTGATCGATTGATCCGAAGAGAGGTGCCTGGACCGCTAAGCAAGTATATTTTATCGGCTTGTTTAAAGGTGAATCCGCTGGAGAGACAGACGGCAGAGCAGATACTGGGATGGTTGGAGTGTCCTTCAAATAAGCAAAGCATCATTAATGAATGGGATCTTCATTATAGTAGTATTTCTAGAAGACACAGATAGATATCTTTCTATATGTTTTGTGCCAATAATACATTAAAAGTGTCAAATGTGACTGTACTTTTCCTTTTTTTATTGCCAGAAAAATAAATAAAAATAGCACTTTATCTTATTTATTTATCATTTTTTATATAAACCTTTGAAATGAAGCGACAGTCGAATCTCAGTTCTTACTTTAAAAGTATCCCTGCAAAAAGACATAAGGAAAAGCACGAAGCATCAGTTGAAGAAGGCGTCAGTGAGACAATACCACCTGAACCGGCTGTGTCTATGCAAGATACCACTATGCAGGACGAGCATATACAGGACGAACCTATACAGGACGAGCCTATGCAAGACGACGATTTAGCAGCAGCAACGCGTCGAAACTTATTTATCGAACGCTTCGGTTCAGAAAGTAATATTATCCGGCAGAAAAAGATACAGGAACAATCAAAGGGATATACACCGCTTGAAAAACAGGTGGTAGAGCTAAAGGATCTTCATCCTGGTATATTATTAATGATTGAAGTTGGATACAAGTTTAGATTTTTCGGTGAAGATGCGTTGGTAAATTATTTTTTTTTTTTAAGAAAAAAAGAGGTGATGTATTAAAGAGGTATTTGATAGATTGCTTCAAGAGTATTGCATATTGCCCATTTTAAGGATCGCAATTTTGATGTAGCAAGTGTACCAGTGTATAGACTTGATTATCATGTACGAAGGTAGACACGAAAAGAGGTCAATTTATCTATATGTTGTATCCTAACAACCATATCACATTTAGACTAGCGAATGCAGGTTATAAAGTGGGTGTTGTACGTCAAATCGAAACGGCTGCATTGAAAGCAATTGGTGACAACAAAAACACAGTATTTGAAAGAAAACTGACACAGCTCGTTACAAAAGGAACCATTGTTGGAGAGATGAGGAGTGAAGTTGTTTCCAAAGACGGGGATGATACCAGCTATTTGATGTGTCTTGTGGAGGAGAATAAAGGAGGTAGTGGTAAGGATGATCGTGTAAAAATTGGTATGGTGGCTGTTCATCTATCAACGGGAGATGTGATCTATGATGCTTTTGATGATGGCTTTATGAGAACTGAGCTAGAAACTCGTTTGCTGCATATTGAACCAAGCGAAATTCTTATCCCGCCAACATTAAGCTCTCCGTCTTCAAAGGTAATTAGACGATGGTCCTCACCAAGGTAAGGAGAGTAAATGGAAGGGCTTATTCTAGGAATGAACTAATTGTGTGTAATAGAAAGGGTTTAAATGACTGTGCAAGACTTGAATCTATGCCAGAAAGCGATAAGCAAACAAAGGAATACAACTCTGCGTTGACATTCGTCTCTGATTTCTACTGTAGTAACGGAAAACCAGAAGTACTTCAGTTTGTGCTTACATTACCACAGATTGTTTTAAAGACATTGGCTGGACTGGTACGTTATCTACAGGAAATTAAGTTGGAAAAGGTTCTCTTTTCAAGTAAAAGTTTCAAACACTTTGTTTCGCAAAGCCATATGAGCCTGAATGGAAATACACTCTCACATCTTGAGGTATTTCGAAACTCGACTACATTTACAGCAGAAGGATCCCTTTTTTCGGTGCTTGATTATACCCTGACCAGCTTTGGAAAACGACAGTTAAAAAAATGGATTGGTCAGCCTCTAGTTGATCAAGAGTAAGTAGTTGTTTATTATAATAACAGTACGTTATTCGATTATTAAACAAAACGGATCATTTCTTATATATAGAAAGCTAAATGAACGTGTTTGTGCTGCCGATGAGCTAAAAACAACACACAACGACAAGAAACCCGCCCTTGTAGGTCTATTAAAGAGTCTACCCGATATCGAGAAGGGTATCTGCCGAATCCACTATCTATCAGCAACACCCAAAGAAGTTATTCAAGTACTGGATGTATTAATCAGAGTCTCTCGCACATTCACAAATGGCTCTCCATTCGAATCCAACCTCCTAAACCAACTGTTTGATATATTTCCCACTATTCAAGATGAATTGACTGCATTCCGAGAGGAGATTAACGACGAGTTCAAGGACAAGACCAATTTTTTCAAACCAGGCAGTAGATACCCTGAAATTTCTCAACAAAAGAATAACATTAAATTTGTGGAAAATGAGCTTGCAGACTATCTAAACGAGGTCAAGAAGTCAACTGGTCTAAATGATTTGCAATATGCCAAAACTAAAAATGTTGAAGTAAGTAGTATTATGAGGCTTTTTTTTTTCATTCGTTCGTTCATAGGGATATTCACTTTATCATACTTTAGTTTCAGTTGGAAATCAAAAGCAAAAAGCTCACCACGATTCCAAAAGATTGGATCAAAATGACGGGCACCAAGCTAGTCTCTCGTTTTCATACACCTGCCATTGTATCAAAATTGAAATCAAGAGAGGAACATAGGGAAAGATTGGTTTTGTATGCTGAAAATGCTTACAAGAACTTTTTAACGTAAGTTTTTTTTTTTTTTTAAAAAAAAAAAAACCAGTAGTAAATGACAATGGATTTATTAATCATCATAATAATAAAAACGACAGTGAAATCGGAGGACTGTATGAACAATTAAGAGAAATCGTTTCCTCATTAGCCACTTTAGACTGCTTGCTATCCTTATCCATTGTAAACTCACAGGTCGATTACGTAAAGCCTACCTTTTCAGATGAAAATGAAATCAAAGTGACCGATGCGAGACATCCAGTGATAGAGAAGTTGTTCACAACAAGAGGATATGTGCCAAATGATATTTCATTTGTAAGTTTATTTATATAATCAAGTATTTACATTCAATTTTCTCATCTCTCCCCCTCTCGCCTAGTACGGACGTCAGCGCAACATGGTCCTCACAGGCCCCAACATGGGTGGTAAAAGCTCCTACATCCGCCAAGTCGCCTTGATTTCAATTATGGGACAAGTGGGTAGCTATGTACCAGCTAAAGAAGCTCGTCTAGGGCTTTTCGACGCCATCTATACCCGCATGGGCGCTTCTGATAACATGATGAAGGGGGAAAGTACATTTATGGTCGAGCTTTATGAGACATCTCACATTATCAAGCATGCCACATCCAAATCACTCGTTATTCTAGACGAACTTGGCAGAGGAACCAACACAAAAGAAGGCCAAGCGATCGCTTACTCTGTTTTACACCACTTCATTACTGAAATCAAATCAATTGTACTATTCGTGACACACTACCCGTTATTGACTAACATGGTCAAGGAGTTCCCTGACTGTACTCGAAACTGTTACATGAGTTACATCGAAGATACTCAGCAGGGTAAGACGTCTGTTTTGGGAAGGGAAAGAAAGAGAGAGTTTGATCTTTGGTTAATTTATTTTTGTTTATATGTATAGATATTCCTGACGTTGTATTCCTATACAAATTAGTTGACGGTATCGCAGGTGGTAGCTTTGGGTAAAAAAAAAAAAAAAAAAGGCTTATTTTGAATAAAGTGATATTGATATTTATCTTTCTTAGATTGAACGTCGCAAAACTAGCTGGGATATCATCGGATATCTTGAGAGTAGCCAAGGAGGAATCCAATAAAATGAGAGCCGAAGAAGCACGGTTACCTATTCTAAGAAGACTCGGTCGAAACCTGCATTAATTCTTTAAAGAAAAAAAATGAGATGTCTCTCTAGCAGGACATGCAGAGAAAAAATAAGTTTCACTATTTACAAAGCTATAAATAATAAAAAAGAATGGTCATAACTTGAAATCCATGACAAGGTGATTCTGTCATTTTGGTAAAACGGAGATAACATTCGACTTTTTCTTGTGTACCTTCTTTTACATGAAAGAAATAGGGCAAGACAATCCCTTGTGTGTGAATATATCCAAGTTTGTCAAATGTCACCTGAAATCCGACATCATTCCTTACGCCCTTCATTAATTGGATCTGAAGATAAAAATAAAATAAATCGTATCCACTAACAGAATGGCCAAAGAGAACTTCACATGAGAGAGCCTCTTATATTATTAAAAAAAAAAAAAAAGGACTATAGGTGATAATATATCCTTTTCCCTCTCTATGATCAGATAAGAGAGCTGTTCACTTTTTGTCGAGGTTTGTCGGAGTTTTAATACCATAAGTATACATGCTTTATGATGAAAAAAAAAAAGGGATAAAGTTAATGAACTTGTTCAATCAAATCAAATTTTAAGGGTTTGAGTGATAACGCCATGAAACTCTTCATCTGCAATTGGTTCATCTGTTTTTTTTAATAATTTTTTTTTATTTTTTATTTTTTTAATAGGGAAGGGAGGGGAGAAAGTAGCATAAAGTGTGTGTATGTAAAATCTTTCAAACATATTTTCCAAAGAGAGAAATAAGCAAACAAAATGTAAATATTTTGCTGATGAAAATGAATAAAATAAACGATGAATAAAATATACAACTGTAAATTGAGAATTAATCCTTAAACATATAAACAGGATTGGTTGTAATGTGTTCTCAACAAAAGATGGATGATTTCTACTACAAACAGCAAAACAAAGACAAGTGAGAGAAAGATATGATACAAAGAAGAGGGGAAAAGGGGAAAGTAGGAAATATATAGAAAAAAAAAGGGGGAAAGTGTATAGAAGGGGAGGAGAGAAGAAGAAGGGGATAGATAAGTTGGAACAAAAAAAAAAGAAAAAAAAAAGACTAAATCCAAATCATGCTTATACACTTTCTCTTTTTTTGTTTTGTTAAACAACAAAGATAAATACAAACAAGGGTATGTTTGTTTAGCAAAACAAAAAGGAAAAAGGAAAAACATTAAATGGATCTAGGCAAAAAAAAAAGTGCGATAAGAGAAGGTTTGTTTTTTCAACTTAAATTCTAAGCATAGAACGCAAGCCACGCTGTATTTCAGATAAAGTATAGTCAGTTTCCAAGTCACGAGCAAGAACTACCTCTTCCTTCTGTGGAGGACAAGATAAAAGATGAAGCAAATCCTTGGATTGCTGCTCCAAACTCACTTCATGACTACCAATAGACGAAGAGGAAGATGAAGAAGGAGTGGCGGATATCAAAGTGGGTGTAGTGGCTGGAGAGAAAGATGGAATGGGCAAGGCACTAGGAGCTGGTGAATTATTAAATGTAGGGCCAGCGTAAGTGGTACTTCTTAGCTGTACTGCACTGCTAGAGCGTCGACGAAATCTGAAGGGAACCAACAGTTATGAATAATCCGTTATAAAAAGAAAGAAAAAAAAAAAAAAAAAAAAGACGAGGCTGTATTGTATCACAGAGCTTTTTTTTTTTCTCTTTTTTTTTCTTTTTTTTAAAAATGATTCATTACCTTATCTTTGGACTGTGGTTATCCTTACTGGTAGTAAAATGATGAGAGTGAGGTCGAGTAGAAGACGACACTGCACCATCTGAATCGTCTGACTCTGCACTTGCTTCCAATTCCACCTTTAAAGCCTCTGTGATGGATACAATCTCCTTTCTTCGTTCGACTCTTCGTGCCTTAACAGGTAGGACCGTTCTTCTCTGTTGAGGTGTATTGGGGGCTGAAGCAGATACTCTCTTATTGTGGTTCTGAGCAGTAGCTTGCTTTTGCTTCTGCTGCTGCTGCTGGTGCTGCTGCTGGTGCTGCTGCTCTGACAGGAGCTTCTTGTTCTTCTTGCTGTTATTATTATTATTATTACTCTTATTACTATTGTTATTATTGCGTGATGAGAAGTTATTTGTCTTTTTTGAGCGAACTGCTACATTCTTCACTGATGAGCTTCCTGCTGAATTCACAGCGGTAACAGCAGTTGTGTTATTCATAAAGTGTTGTTTGTTATTAACTGCTGCAGCTCGAGTAGACATGCTGTTATATTATATATAGAATAGAAAATAGGAATAATAATATTAAAAGTGGAAAAAAAAAGTGATAAGAGTGAGAAAGAGAGAAAAAAAAAGATTCAACTGCGCCCTATCGGCACAAAAGTCTTTTTTTATTTCATTTTTTGAACCAATCAAGTGACCAGTTAAAATGATCGGAGTTATTGGCCAATCAAATCCGATACTAATCTGTGATGCTTCTCTCCTGCTCTCTCTTTATTAATAAACATATGATCGGCACTATTAACCTATTTTAACACTTTTATTTACATATGCATTCTATACACGATTTATGCAAAATAATCAAGCATTTGTTTTATAATAGTACTGAAATTATTTTTTGTGTATAACTACACCGTTATACCATAAACAGTGAATTTGATTGGCCAAGACAGTTTACTTTATGTAAAATACAAATTGTTCATAAAAGGCAAAAGAAATTGATATATATCCTCATTTATTTTTCTGTTTTTTTCTCATTCTTTCTTTTTCTTCTCTTTTTCTCTCCTTCTCTCTATTTATTTATCTATTGTTTATTTATATCCAATTTATTTTTATATATATCTATTTTCATTTTGATATTGAATGAGGTCAAGATGTCAACTTTCGAAGGACAAGTCAGAATACCTGTCACTTCAAGATCAACGCCAATAAACATTGTTAAACGAACAAACCATGGAATTAATATAGGAGACAGTGTTAAAGTTAATTCACATAGTGGGATAGTACGTTTTATTGGAACCACTCAATTCAAGGCTGGTACCTGGGCTGGCATTGAATTAGATATAACTGGCACAGGGAAAAACGACGGTTCGGTTGAAGGGTAACAACACGTTTATTATATATAAAACAAGTTCACAGAGCTAATTTTTTTTTAAATTATATATATATGAAGAAAACGTTATTTTGTTTGTCCCCAAAAAACTGGTATTTTTGTTCCAATTGCTAAAGTAACTAAATTACCTCTTCGTCCATCAACACCTTTTCTAAAGCCATCAAAGTCCTCATTAACATCATCATCAACCTCACCCTTATTCAAAGCATCCGGTGATATACCAATTCCACCACTACCCAAAAGAGAGGACATCGAATCAAAATTACCCAAGCTACAAAAACTGGAAATCGAAAATAAACAATTACTATCTCAGCAAAAGACATGTCAACAACAACTAGATGCACTAAAAACTCAATTAGACAAAGAAAGATCATATAGTCAAAGCCTAAAATTACAAGTTCAAACACTCAACCAGACCGTGGCAGAGTTGAAACAGACAAGCATAGAGGGCCTCGAGATGCTAGAAAGCATCAGTGTGTCGCACCAAAAAGAGATGATTTCATTAAGAGATGCATTAGCGCTCGAGAAGAAACGTGTTTCTGATCTTTTACAAGAGCAAGACGAATTAAGAACAGCGAGCCAGGAAGCCATTGATTCTTACGAGGCTACCATCACCAGCATGGAGGACTCTACAAAAACATACCAAAATATATCAGACTTGGAACGCAGGCGACTCCAAGAGGACCAAACGTTGGAAGTCAGGCAATTGTCCATCGAATTGGATAAAGCCAAATCCGAATTCACTCTACAGAAAACAGAGATGGATAAACTCGAGCTGGCAAAGAGTGCCGTTGAACGGCGTCATCAGCATGAGATCAAAATCTTTTTACAAGATATAAACGTGCTGGAAAATGTTATTCAAGGAAAAATGGACAAGGAAAATGATCTGCTCAACTTGTTGAAAGCTGAAAGAAAACTGACAACAAGATTAAAAACTGAGCTTAAAGTCAATAAGTTACAGACAAAGTTTAATCATCAACCATATCCTGATAAACCAGACACACCTATTGATGACGATGATGATGAAGTATCTGTTTGTGCTATTTGTAATGGAAAACATGATATTATTCATTGTACACTTACTGTCTAGAATATTTTTTTTTATTATTATTTCATTTATTTTTTTTATTATTATTGTTGTAAATTTATAATTTTGATCAATTACTTGTACTACCACTTAAACCTTATTTTATTTATTTTACTTTTTATTTTTAAAAAAGAGTATAAAAATAAACACACTTCTATAATAACACACATCCTTATTCCATATAAAATGAATGTTGTCTTTTTTCATATATTCATTTCATTATCCAAAAATAGTTATTGTCTTTTGACTTATTGGTCAGATTTTTAGCCTTTTTTAGATTAGACATCATTTTTGTCGTACGAGCATTGGTAGTTTTTTTTTGTTTTTTTTGTTTAAAGGAACTAACCCCTTTTTCTCCTATTCTATTTTCCCGTTAGATGGAGCTTGTTTTTAGTTGAAAAAGAGAATAGAAGTGTAATTTTAGTCTGCTTGAATGTTATATTAAAAAAATAGTTAAATGAAAAAAAAAGAGGTGATTTTAGACTTCTTTTTTTAAATATATATTAAAAAGAGTAGTTTTTAATATAATAATATAAACAACCAACTCATTAATGATTCAAAACAAATAAACAAAAAAAAAAATCACTCTATAAAAATATAAATACTTATCAAGCGTCATTGGTAATAAATAATCGCATAAAATTAAACATATGATACTCTATTTTTCTATTGTACTAATGGATTCAATTTCAAATTATTGATCCAATTCCAAGATCTGTTAACCCAAAGCTTTGTCTCTCTACCATCAAATTGACTCCCAATATATCCAGTTAACACATTTCTACAAAATATGACAGGTTGTATTCTTGTTAGAAGGAAAAAGGATGACGATAGCCAAAAAAAAGCGAATGATGTTACAAGAAAGTAATGTTATGCAAACATTGATGTAAATGTATGCCCACTTTAATATAAACACGTGCTTACTCTTTAATTCCTGTTTCCTTATAAAATCAAGCATTGAAATACAATACTATATCTTCAATATGCCTTATGTATATTCTTTTTCTTAAAAGGAGTGACTAAAAAGGGTATGGTATAATTGTACAAACAATGTGCAAAGGGTTCTACAAGCAACAACATATGTTCATCACTCTAAAGTGAAAAAATGGTTAGCTTGTTTTTTTTTGTAAAAAAAAAAAAAAAAAGATCTAGATCTCAATGATTCACAGTTTTTTATTTTTATCTTTCAAGGTGAATTTGTCAACTGAATAATCGACATTTTTATCAAAATGCATCAACATGTCAAATATTTTGGTTCTTGTAAATCAAATTCTCTTTTTCTTTATACCATTCAATTAATTCATTAAATATGTGTAACCAGTAACAATGAGCCAGGATAAACAATATTTATGATCTCTCCTCCTCTTTGTAGGAGATACTTCTTCTTCACTTTCTAGACCGAAGTCTACCCGCTATAACATTCACATCGTTTGTCTTCGTCTTTTTGTAGGTTTTTCTAAATCTACCAGTTGTAGGAGACTTTACTACAGGATATTTGGTTGTAATTGTTGCATGATCGTCCAGAGATATTGTTTCACTCGACTCCCTCATATTAAAACTTGGATCTTGTGCACTCGTCTTTAATATTTCGATTTCCTTTGAGCGGACCAACATCTTGGATGTGTCGATTGTTGTACCCATCTTTTTTTTTTATGCTCCTCATTCGTCTGCGTCAGTAAGTTTATTGTATTATCTTTATCCCTCGATTGCTGCTCCGAGTGCTTTATCATTAGAGATTCACTGTTGCCTGTTGGCCTATGCTGGTCAGGGAGTGTCACCTCCTGAGATATGCCATCACCACCCTTCAAGTGCTCTTCCAAATGATTTAGCGGTTGCATCAAATCTTTACTCCTACCGTGAGCTGGGTTTCTCTGCTCGGGCGGTGTATCTACCTGATGGTATGTGGTGTGTGATCGGTTGTTTTCGCTTAATAGTGTCTCCTTTTTCTTTAGGAGACGCAGCTTCTTTACCTTTATTGGTGCTCTCGGTATGGGTATTTTTCCACAGATAGTGCTCTGGATTCTTTTAGCCTCCTGATCACTGAGATATCCCTTCTAGTATTTTCTGGCAGTGGTCATAGAGATATTTGCTTTTTTAGAAAGCTGCTGGTATCGTCATCTTATAATTGACAATGCAATGGAGGAGTTCGTTTATTTTATCTTGTGAAATGGTGTTACCACGATCGCGTATGTTTTCTGTAAGACCACATTTATTAATATGTTGGTTATTGTATTTTCTGTAAGTGTTTACAGCAATCTTTGCTTTATTTGAAGCTGCCCGAAACGTCATCTTGTCATTGATCATGTAACCTATACATTCTTTTATGAAATCCGAACCATGAATATACGGGGGATTAAAAAGGTCACTATTTCGATTGGGATTATTTTCAAACTTGTTGTAGTGTCTAGTGACAGAATTATACGACATATTAGCTTTTCTCGAAGCAGCTGCTATAGACATCTTGTCATTGATAATATAACCAAGTACTTTGTGTATTTTAGTTTGAGTGAAGTGGGGACAACGTTTACCAATGCGGATACTGGGAATGGGGATCTCATGATCAGGATTATTCAAATACATCTTGTAGTATTTACGGGCAGTGCTATAACACATACCAGTTTTTAGCGATGCTGCAAGTATGGTCGTCTTACCATCTGTCATGTAGCCAATGAGGCGCTTTATTTGATCCTGTGTGCACGTTCTAATGCGATTGTTTGCAATAGGGATATCATAGTCTGCACCGTTCACGTATTTATTATAGTAAACTAGAGCGCTCCTATAGGGGATGTCGACCTTTGCTGAAGCTGCTATTACAGACATTTTGTCATCAATGATATACTGAATCAGCTTTTTTCTTTGAGTAGTCGTACAACTGACTTTAGGGGTCGCTGGCTGATGTTGTAGCTTTGGTATTTTCTTTTTTGGGTGATTATTATACAGATGGTAATAATAGCTTCCTACTGCCCTTTGTATTTTTAATCTCTTTGTAGCTTGACATAGGGACATATTACAGTTCACAACATAGTGAATGAGCTGATTTATCTGATTTTGTGAAATCGATTATACTTTTTTAAGCTTAGAAAATTTTGATGATGTTTCCAGTAAAGATTTGTCATCTGTGTTCTCTTCTATCTTAATATTAGGAACAGATAAGAGCTTGTCCTGGATTGTTGATGCCTTTCTCTTTGCTATCTTGTCTTTGTTCCCTCTTGTATTTCTGACACCATTTAAACGCTGACTATTTTCGAGTTTCTCCTTTTTCATAGGAAAATTTTTTGTTTGGCTTCTTGTTTTGGGCATTTTTTTTTATTAGTTGTCGAGTAAGAAAAAAGAGAAGACAAAAAGTATCAAGTCGCGTTTTTTTTTTTTTTTTTTTTTGTCATAATTTGCTTTTATTATTAAAGCCCGAGTCTTTATTTGTGTTTCGGTTTTTGCATCACATGACTTTCTACTTTTCAAGTAATTGAAGGATGACAACAGTGAAGAAATACATGCTCAAGATGAATAGATCGAGCTTAGATGGTTTGTGTATGTTTAGTAAAAAATAAATAAATATCTTTCTACCTCTTTATGGAGAGATGAAGCAACAGAAATAGATGAGAAAGACTAATCTATATTGTACTAACTTTTATGGAAAGACCAAGCACTTTACAAGAAATTCGAATGGAATGGGACATGAAGCTCTGTAGAGCACGATATACTATACAGTAGAAGTCAAGGTTAAGGGTATCAGTTGTACATCTCGGATCATAATGGTATTCTATCCTCTAATGTATTGGTCCTTTCCTCTGTTTGAACAATACTTTTAAATTCTGAATTTAATGTGCATTTTATAAAATAATGAATAAATAAATGACAGTTCGGATCAAGTACTCTTTTTATCAACAGCTGGATTAAAAAAGTCAATTCTGTACGGCGTTTTAAAACACACATACACACTTGCATCCAGCTTCCATGTTCGTAAATACAACAATCGGGACAAATGCAAAAGAAGAAGATAAATATAATCAAATCATTATAAAGTGTTCAATGAAAGTATGTCTTCACTCTTATTTCTATTTGGAGAATACATTTAACGCGTTAAACGGTATGTGTTTCTATTTTGATCAGCGATGCCTCGGCTTGCATTTGTCTTTATGTTAATTTTTTGATTTCTGCTTTTTTTTTTTTGGCATTTTCATTGCTCTATGACATCAAAAGAAGCATCTAACAACAAAAGGTTAAATAAACAAGAGAAGAAAGTAGTAAATAGATAGAATCTGAAACTTCCACATCAAGCAACTTGATCATCCAATAAGTTTTGTTTTTTATAAACTCAGTTAAAAAAGGCAATGGGTTTCTCCACTTTTTCCTTTTGCTTCCTTTACTCTTTTTCTTTTTCTTTTTTTTTAAGAAACATTGCACGAAATGAAGAAGAAATTTAGCATGCCAACCTCGATCAACTCGCCTTTACCAACAAATTTGGCAGGTAAAACCCCAATACAAGACACTCGAATCTAAAATACTTATCTCATACGTTTTCAAAGGCGAGTGTAAGAAAGCAACTAAAATCCTCAACGCTTTCATGGGTAAGAAGAAAAGCAAAAAGCCGAAAACAAAAAAAAAGAGTTATGACACTAACCATGTTCCAATTCATAAGACCCGGGGCAAGGCATTGATATTATGATCCCATCGAGCATTTTAGATAAAGCGCATGGATTAGCCATCTTTACTGTGTTAAAGGCTGGTTTTTTGTTTTCAGGAAGAGCCGGTAGTGGCTTGGTGGTTGCAAGGTAAAAAGCTGCATATTATATACATTTTTTTAAAATCATGAAATGCTCTTTTCTTACAAGCATATGACTTAGATTACCTGATGGATGTAGGTTTTTTTTTTTTTTTTTTTTTTTTTTTTTTTTTTTTTTTTTTTTTTTTTTTTTTTTTTTTTTTTTTTTTTTTTTTTTATCTATATAACTAATGAATCAAACACCGGTAATAATATTGTTTTATATGTATAAGCTTGGTCTGCACCTTCGGCAATTATGACAGGTGGTATGGGTGCTGGTGGTCAGATTGGTAAGAGATGATTTTTTTTTTTGAGGGAAAAAAGAAACAAGTATATAAACACACTATTATAGGTGCCGAATTGACAGATTTCGTACTTGTTTTGAATAACAAAGAAGCCGTCAAAACATTTAGCAAGTTTGGTAATGTAACATTGGGTGGTAATATTTCAGGTAAATATATACATATCATTATCCTGTAACAAAAAAGTGCAAATATTAATATCAGAAATAAAATATAAAAAAAACCAAAAATAGTGGCTGCTGGACCCATTGGAAGAAACGCCGAAGCTTCCGGATCTGCCACTTACAAGCACGTCGCTGCTATCTACTCATACAGCAAAACACGTGGCCTTTTTGCGGGTGTATCACTCGAGGGTTCCGTTATCATCACCCGCAGTGATGCCAACAAGAAATTCTATGGACAAGAGGTAACTGCCAAGGAATTGCTGAATGGAACCATCCCCCCTCCCGTCGAGGCTGATGCACTCTACCGTGCCCTAGATGCCAAGTTCCGTAATCTGGGCAACACGGGCACCATGTATCAACGCACAGTATCCAATGAAACCGCACTCTATAAAAATACGTCCATTTCGGCTAGAGGCACATTGCGTGTCCCGGGGGCACGTCCACCGACGGGAGGTTATGGGGCGCCCAACGTGGGGCCGCCTCTCACCCAGTACCAGTCATTACCTAATCCAGCTTATCAAAATAATAATAGTCCTACACCTGCTTACAATGCAGCTCCTGATTACAATAATAATAACAATAATACCACATATAATAATAACTATCACCAGAGTACACCGCCACCAGTACGACCTCCGCCTATTCCACCACAGAGTCATAAACCCCAAAAGGCAAGAGCACTTTATGATTATGCAGGTGCACAGGCGGGTGATTTGAGCTTTAGGGAAGGTGATATCATCACAGTGACAGAGAAGAGTGATAGCAGTGAAGATTGGTGGACGGGTAAAGTCAATGGGCAATCTGGCGTGGTAAGTTAAAAAAATGATGTCAAAGGGGGTATATTTTTTACTAAATACATGCTTATATATGTATATAGTTTCCTGCAAACTACGTCGAAATGTTGTAGAGAATCTTTGCTAAGCTAAAGGATAGTAAAGAAAAAGTGTTTTGTTACTATTCAATAATAGAAAAAAAATAAAGAGGGTGAAGGAATTTCTTTTTTCTTTTTTTTTTGCATTATTTCATCATTAATCCATTGACTTTTTTTTCGTTGTCATTTTTGGGTTTTTTTTTTTTTTTTTTTTTTTTTTTTTTTTTTTTTTTTTTTTTTGTATATATATAAAGCTGATTTAAAGTTGCTTTTTCTTTTTTCTCGTAAAAAAGTGATAAATGTATATTTTCTATGATTTTATCCGACAAATTTAGTAAACTCGTATTAGTTTCATTGCTCATTTTTTATGATAGTAAAATGTATTCTAAAACCTGCAAAAAAAAAAAAAACAAGAACTAAATGGTTCAATTAAAGTTCAACTCTGTGAAAGTAGCATATATAGAAATAGATATAAACATGTAGTATGCATAATAACATATTTTATTAGCTTTTAAAAAAAGCTTATTTAGCAGTTGGCACATAAAAAAAGCTTATTACATATTTTTTTTTAATACTATTTCGTTTCTTATTTAAGATTTATCCGGTGACGCGCTCCCAGTAGGTAGCAGAATTAAACGTGGGAAAAATAAATGTTTATATAAAAACTATATAAACTGTCCTTTTTATTATTTGTCTTACAGTTCTTCTTCTTTTTTATATATAAACAAAATGTTCAGTCTTCGTAAATCAGTTCCTTTTTATCGCGGTGTTAGACACCTATCTTCAGCAGGTAAAAACCTCCTTTATCGAATTTTCATCATTTACTTCATACTAACTGGTTTATAGCACATGTAAGTTGTAGTAGTCCTCTCTCACATATATCCGTAAAACAGCATATTTATGTCTTTATAGGATAGAAAAACCTCGATTGGTTTGATTGGTTTGGGTCAAATGGTAAAGTAAAAAAAAAAACAATATCTTTTTTTTTTTTTTTATTGTGGGAGGGTATGCCTTATTAAACATGGAAATAGGGTACCGGTATGGCCAAAAACCTAGCTCTCAAAGCAGAATCTGTTTATATTCACGATGTGAATAAAGCCGCTATTCAACGATTGACCAGTGAATATCCCAACCTAAAAGCAGCAGAGAGTCCAGCAGAAATTGCCGAGAAGGCCGCTACTGTGGTCACCATGCTGCCAGAATCAGCTCATGTTTCAAAGGTCTATGATGCCTTGCTTGATACTGTTGATAAGGATAGTATCTTGATTGATTCAAGTACCATTGAGGCAAGTGTGGCTAGAGAATTGGCAGAGAAGGTCTTGAAGAAGAATGCACGTGCATTTGATGCACCTGTTAGTGGAGGTAATGTGTGTGTTCCTGAAAAGATAAAAAAAAAAAGCGAGAGAAGAATTTTATTTTCTAAATTAAAAAAATAATAAAGGAATCCTCGGTGCTGATGCAGGCACATTGACCTTTATGGTGGGTGCACCCTCTATTGAGGACTTTGATCAGATCAAACCTACCTTGAGTCTGATGGGAAAAAACGTCATTTACTGTGGCGAAAACGGTACCGGTCAAGTTGCCAAACTCTGTAACAACATGCTCCTTGCAGTATCGATGATTGGTGTATCTGAAGCCATGTCCCTGGGTGCCAAACTCGGCATGGATCCCAAGCTCTTGGCCTCTATTTTAAACACTTCTACAGGAAGATGCTGGAGTTCCGACACGTATAACCCATATCCTGGTGTTATTCCCACGGCCCCATCTTCAAAAGAGTACAAGGGCGGATTTAGTAACAAATTAATGGCCAAGGACCTCAGATTAGCCATGAAGGCGGCTGAGAGTTGTAAGGCTAAGCCTGACTTGGGTACCCGTGCATCCGATATTTATCAAATGCTCTCTACTACAAAGGACTTTGATACTTTAGACTTCTCTAGTATATTCAAATGGATCAATGAAAAAAAGTAAAAATACAACTCCTCCCTCCTTTTTAAAGAAAAAAAAAATAGTTTGCATATAAATATATATTATTCAATCTTCTATTTTTTTATATGATTTATTTTTTTAATTGCCAATTCACCCTTTTCAAAACCAAATTTACAAAAAAAGGGGAAGGGTGGTTTTTTTTTTTGTATCTAAAACATTACAATAACTGTCAAAAAAAAAAGACAGAAAAGAATTACACTCAATATATATATATTGTTTTTTTGTTTTTGTTTTGATTTTTTTTACTCCAAAACAACAGTAGCGCCAAGAGCCTCAAGAGCCTTCTTTAACTTCTCAGCATCCTCCTTGGAGACATTGTCCTTGAGCACCTTGGGAACACTCTCAACAAACTTCTTGGCCTCAACCAAGTTCAAACCAGCCAAGTTCTTTACTTCACGGATCACCTTTGCCTTTGAGGCAGCATCTACCTTTTCAATCTTGACGTTGAATTCAGTCTTTTCGGCAGGCTTTTCTTCCTCGGCGGCAGCGGCAGGGGCGGCACCACCAGCAGTTGGCATGGCAACGGGCATGGCGATATCTTGAATGTTCAAACGAGTCTAGAAAAAATAAAAAATGTTTAAACATTTCTGACACATTTTTTTGACAGTTCTCTCTCTCTCACTAGCATCTCTCACATGATCCTTATCCTCTTACCTTCAATTGTGCAACAAGTTCGGAAGTCTGCAAAAGTGTCAAACCTTCAATTTGGTCGACAATAGCAGTGATTTTAGGGTCAGCGTTGGCGCTTGAGCCAGGGGTAGGAAGGGGGTTTTCGGTAGTGTACCAACGTCTAGCGCACATGGGAGCTGCAACAGACATACTATGTTTGATGTTAGTCTATCACTGAGTTCCTTTTTTGTATATTTTTTTTTTTAAATAAAAAAGTATTTTACCGAGCTGACTGTCTAGCAGCAACAGTGGTTGTAGACATTAACTTAGAGGAGAAACGAAGCTATTTTGAAATATGACATTACATATTTTTAAGAGGGAATGTTGTTGTTAGCTTCTTTTATGATTGTATCGGCTTTTTCTTCTTGTTTATAAGCACTGTCATTTACCATTTTGTTGTAATGTAGTTTGTTGGGTTGAATGAATAGGGGAAGAAAAAAAAATATAAACGACGGGGTCGCGATTCAAGGGTATTTTTTTTTTTGGCAGCCAAAAAAAAAAAAGACCGTCCCATGTGACGTGTAAAACGAATCTTGCATGGTTTGCAGAATCAAAATGTTCTATTTGAAAGGTACTTTCTTTAGTTGAAAGAGAAGATGCAAATAGGTCGAGCCTTTATTTCTTGGATAAAAATGATAATAAACTGAAAGCTAATAATATAATATGCACAAGTGCCTATAAACATTCGTCAAGTAGTTTCATTGTTGGAGTGCTGCTATTCCTAAGCTTCTACATCACTTGTTCATTATTACAAAAGAAGAAAAAACGCAAAACAAGTGGATCAATCTCGGCAGCCTCATCTTGACTGAATTGATTTAGTTCATTGTTTACAGTGATACACATTTCTGCCCCAGAAGTGCTACACGATTCAAGCCGAGGAGGAGTGTCCAAAGAGGTTGTCAGTAATGACATTACATTTGACGACACCTTTTCAGAAATGAAGACAAACAAAGGTTCAGTTTTAAAATGCTTGCATACATTCAAACATTTAATTACTACTTTTGTCATAGATGTGTCTGCCACTTCCAACTGGATTTCTAAAAGTAGTGCCAAAATAGGGAAGTTTGATTTAACAAATTATTCTTTATCAAAGAAGGAAAGAAAGAGAGACATAAGAAATAACAGACAACAACAATGGTTGCTATTATATCACCATTCTCTCCAAATAGACTGTTCACTCTCAAAAGTGATGAAGAAAGGTAGTTACCAAAAAAAACACTTAGATTATGAATACACATCACATCATTTTCAAGTGTTTTATAAAGAGATACTATCACTTAAGCACTACTATTTGTGTTGGATTAGCAAAACCCAATTTTACTGATACTATCGAACCTATCAGTTCCTTAATAAACAAGAAAGTGTAAAATCAGCTATCAAACGGTGTTGAGTATATGATTCTGATGATACAATCGGTAGATTACAAGCGATCAAGTCAATTTTATAAAGTAAAAAAAAAAAAAAGGGTGATCGATCCACTTTTATTGTTCCATCATTAAACCAGGTAATCATAGTATTTCGTCAATTGTTATCCTATTATCCAACAATTATATCGTTGATTACACTTTCTACTCGGTAATTGATGTAATTGCAATATCTTTTTTATTGTTGAAATAGAACACAAAATCAATAAGAATAAAATTAAACACTTAATATAAAATGTAACATCAATGAGAAAGAGAAAGAGAAAAAAGCTGTTTATTGTGTTCATTATAAACCAAATTATGTACTATTGAAATGGAATTCAATTGGATAAAAAACAACAAGTGATTGTAAATAATTAATATCACCTTTTTTTAATATACGTTTGTGTCACCATCAAACGCTAAAAAGCCTGTTATTTG
>MU622330.1:74977-85580 GCA_025399235.1 Backusella circina FSU 941 | reverse complement strand
CAGTTTTTATTTTATTTTATTATTATTGTCTCTTACGCTAAAGATATATAAACGTCAGAGATACTTTTATTTATTAATTTCTAATATTATTTTTCCCATATTTAACTAATACCTACTATTAACAGGTTCTTTCAACATTTGCTTCCCTGACTTTACCGAAAAAAAAAAAAAATATTATTTTTTTTTCCTCTCAATGTTTCCTCTCTTTCTCTCTTATTATTATATTTTTTTTCCGCCAGTTAATTCCATGTTACAACACGCTCTCGCCCCAACTAGTTTATCATATTTTCTCCACACTGTAATTACGGTTAATCAATCAACGTTTTTTATATAATAAATGTTGTCGTTCGCTCTATCTTTCCAAACAAAATAATCCAAACAAGATAAGAACAATTATTTCATACTTAATTTATTTGCTCAAAAAAAAAAACCAAAAAAGAACTAGAAACCCTAAGCCAGTAAAAGTATATGTTTATAAGTAAATATGGAACACGATGTTAAGTAATAGTTAGGTTTTGGGAAAAGAAACGAATGGAAAGTGCATGATTTAATTGTACTAATTTACGTAATAGAATTAAATACATAAATAATTTGACAATTATGTGATTTTACGAAAATTAGAATAATATGTATTATCATCTCAAAATTACGAGGATAACGAGTAAATGAAAGAGAGAGAAAGAGAGAGAGAGAGAGAGAAAGGAGGGTGAACTTATATCCTCCTTCGGTTAGAGTAACATAACAGTGACATAGTGGTAGGTTATATAAAATTACGGTAAAATTAGTAACCAAAATTTTGGGTCATTCACGTGTATATAAATACTCAACAGAAAAATAATACGAAGATAAGACAATATTAGTGTATATAAATCTAGTTTGGGTTTATTGTCTATATGAGATAAATTATCATTTTATATTGACACCATAATATGTCAAATGGTACAAATAAGATGGGATAGCCTATCTGGGATAATTTTTCAATAAGGGCTCAACTAAGTATGGACTCAAGGTCCATTTTATCCAAACCACTGGTGTGTTTACCCTTAATCGAGGTTATAGAAATGTGTTCGGTACATCATCATCTTCTTCTCCGTCGAAGCCACACAATCTTCCTTTTGTTCTTGTGCTACAGTGACAATGTTGATTTTTGTTTTTCAGATAAGGCCTCTCCCAGCCTCTCTCTTTTTTTCTCACATATGAATGCACACTTTCCATTATCCTTCTACTGACCAGAGGTGTTTTCCTTCACGAGGAAGTGATCAGCCAGATATATCAAATTTGTTCCATATATAGTGGTAAATATAGATAAAAATATATAATTTATAGTATATATTTATAGTGAGAGAAGTACAAATAATATGAACTTAGAATAAACGATAAAAAAAAATGAAAAATTCTTGTGTTCCTTTTCATTCTTTTTCCTTATAGCTTTTTTTTCCTCTTCTCGTTTATATATCTTTTGCACAAAAATATACTAGCGAAGAAGGATAAAATTTTGAGTTTAACTGCAAACACAAAGGTTAACACTCAATTTCCGTTCCCTTTTTTCGTAAAAGAACTAAAAGAAATGTCGAATGTCGCAAGCTACCTTTTCTGCTGAAGAAATACCTCATTTGAGGTCACAGAACGATCAGTTATGGAAAATCATTGAGAAGCAGAGACTTATGATTCAAAACCTTCAAAAAGACAATGTCCGTCTATCTGCAGAACGTGATGGTCTACAAGACAAGTTGAATATGCTCGAAAAGGAGGTCACACGTAAACAGCGTGTAGCTTCACTCTTCATCTCACCTCAAGCAATGAAGGAAATGGCAGAATCGGATGAGTCTTCAACACCTATTGAGCCCTCACCCGTTGAAGTGCATGTAACACCTGCTGCTATCAATACATTTAATATCAACACTAATAACATTAATAACACTAATAACAACACTAATAACAACAACAACAATAACATAATACCTATCCCCGCCATACCAAGCAATGTTGTCCCACCACATAATGGTCCCATGCCTCCACCTCGCTCTCCTTACCGTCCACTTAAAGAAAAGACGGAAGAGTCCGACCTAATTCGCCCTGAAGAGTCTATTATGAATGGTAGATCTTCACCTGGCTCACCTGCCCCATCGCCTATTCTCAATTCTAATTGGGCAAAGGCCTCTTCCCCTATTATTTCCAATATGAAACCCCCACAGCCTCAGCGCCATGGTAGCGATCCTGCTATTCCTACATCGAGTAAGTCATCGAGTTCGTTGGAGGTAAAGAGAGCACGCCAGCGTGAGTCCATGCTGCCACCAGTGAGGGCTGCGTTGGAGCATGATCCTAGTATGAGAGCTGCTTCTCCTCCATTATTCAGACCTCCTCCTCCCACTCAGAACTTTGCAGTGCCTCAAGATAACTATCCTTATAACGCCATGGCTGCTGAGCAGGTTCATCCTACAAGTGTGGAAACGACTCAACCAGCTGCCACAAATAATAATAATAATAACAATAATAATGCATTTATGGGTGGCATGGCCAATATCTCTATTCGTGTTGTTGGTTCAAATATCAAGTCCAATGATAAAGGTAAAGAGGTTATTTCATTTACACTTGCCATTGGTGCCTTTCAGGATGATCAATTTGAAGAGCGTTGGAGAGTAGAGAAACTGTATTCAGACTTTTTAACACTCGATTCAAAGGTAACATTATATCTATTATATACACATTGATGAAAGTATTAACAGAGTGATATGTATAGCTTAAATCACAGAGAAAGTCTGGAAAAACCGGAAAACTACCTGACAAAGCCTTATTCACTACAAACTCACCTAGTAAAGTGGATCAAAGAAAGGTAATGGTAACAATCACATTTTTCTATATGTGTCCTCTAACCTTTTTTTTTTTTTTAATATCAATAGAATGCATTGGAACAGTACTTGCAACACATTGTCTCTCTCTCCCTTGAAGACAACTCAGATCTCTGTGAATTCCTTAGTACAAACGTATTGGACAGTGGAAGTTATAAGAACTTAGGTTCAAAGGAAGGTTACCTCACGAAACGTGGTAAAAACTTTGGTGGTTGGAAGACCCGTTATTTCGTTCTCAACGAGAATGTCCTTGAATATTATGAATCCGTAAGTGCATTTCTATAAAAATGTCTCCTCTTCTTCTTCTAAACATGCTTATATATGTATAAATAGAAAGAGGGCACCCAACTCGGCGCAATTCGTTTAACCAATGCCCAGATTGGACGCCAAATGCCCGGTTCCTCCTCTTCAGTCGAAGACACCAACAGTGCCTATCGTCACGCCTTTTTAATTGTAGAACAGAAGCGCTCCAACTCATCACACTATGTCCGTCACATCCTCTGTGCCAATTCAGATGATGATAGAGACGAATGGGTACAGGCCCTCTTGCTCAATATCCAAGTCGACGAAAACGATAAAAACAAGCCAAAGAAGGCAGTCGTCCCCCAACCACGTAGCAATGAAAAGCCCAAATTATCCAAGGGCGAGATTCGACCCATTGCCGCCCAGCCCATTAGCCACATGAAGTTGGACAGCAACCACGCCCCCGATATGGATAAACTGACCATGGTCCCAAGTGTTCACATCGAGGAGGAAAACCGTCATTCACCATCCATCTCGAGTGACGATAGTGCAGAGTATAACCAGGGTGAGACCGACCGCCCCAGCTTTGACCAGTATGGTAACAGTCTCTCACCTCGCCCCCCTGTGAGACGCAGCTCCATGGACTCACTCTCTGCCTCCTCAGACAACATTCCTCGCTCCCCATCACCCAATCTCGACGGTGAGGCTGAGAATGAGAGAAAGACTCGCAACAAGGCCAATAGGATGACCTTTTGGGGCAAAAAGATGTTTAGCAACAGCGATGGCGCTAATCTCGGCGCCCCTCCGCGTCCCACCCAATCCTCCTCGGCGACGACCTCCTCCTCCACGACCGAGAAATCGGGCGGTTTCCGTGGTTTCCTTTCCCGTACATCGCATGAACAGAACGATCGACGTAATAAGGGTGAAGAGGTACCTTTACCTTCGAACCCGGTCTTCGGTGTTCCCTTGGAGGAGGCAGTGCGTGTGTCTCGTGTGGCTGAGGGTTATGAGTTGCCTGCCATTGTGTATCGTTGTATTGAGTATTTGGATGCAATGAATGCAGTGTTGGAGGAGGGTATTTATCGTTTGAGTGGAAGTAATGCTACTATCAAGGCATTGCGTGAACGTTTCAACAGAGGTAATATATATATATATATATATATATACATGACCAAGGATGTATAAAAAAAAATACTAATGTCTTATTTTTTGGTTCTGGTAGAGGGTGATGTGAATTTATTAGAGACAAAGGATAGCTACGATATTCACGTTGTTGCAGGTGTATTAAAGATGTGGTTACGTGAACTCCCCACAAGTGTCCTTACAAGAGAACACAGAATGGACTTCTTACACGTTATTGGTATGTTTCATCAATACCTTTCTCTTTTTCTTTTTGTTTTACTATTTACTAACAATGTATGTATATAGACTTGCTAGATCGTAAGGATAGAGTCAACGAACTCGGTAGACTCGTCTCCGTCCTCCCCCTCGCAAACTACACCCTCCTACGTGCCCTCACCGCCCATTTGATCCGTGTCGTGCAACACTCTGACATCAACAAAATGACGATGCGCAACGTCAGTATTGTCTTCTCCCCCACCCTCGGTATACCCGCCACTATCTTTAACCTCTTCATGAGCGAATTTGAATACATCTTTTGGACCACCGAAGACGGTGACGCCGCACCACGCAAACTAGGCGAAGAAGAGGAAGAAGAGCCCGAGGAAGAGATCGCCCCTGTTGCACCCATAGGTGGACTCTCACGAAAGACCACCCTTCGATTACGGGAAGAGCATGGTCGTAGTAACCGTAATAGTGTAAATTATATGGATGGTGCTCCTGAGGCGATTGTTGATCTTGAGAAGCATATGGATGGTCCACCGGTGCTGGACGAGGACGAGGAAGAGGTGGATGAGCTGACATTGACAAATGATTCCGGGTATCAGCCTATTTATGTCTAAAAAAAAAAAAAAAGAATCTCATTTTG
Organism: Backusella circina FSU 941; assembly: GCA_025399235.1. Lineage (NCBI taxonomy): Eukaryota > Fungi > Mucoromycota > Mucoromycetes > Mucorales > Backusellaceae > Backusella > Backusella circina. The sequence continues at coordinate 80,501 of MU622330.1, read as the reverse complement.
TTTGAGAAAAAGTTTACTTTCTTATATTTATTTTTTATATTTTTTTAATTATATATTTTCTGTTCTATTTTTTTTTTTTTTTTTATAATAAATTATATCATGTTTTTATATATATATGAATATATATATCAAGATCAAATAATAAATCAAATAAGCGTACAAATAGAATTAGATCGACATATCTGATATTGAGACCATTCTTTTTTATATGTAAAAAGTGTACTTCTTCATTTGTCTTTTATTATAAACTTTTGTGCAAATAAAGTTGACTTTTCTACTTTGAGACTTTTCTCTTCTTTTTGCGATCGGTAAGTGAGATTGGGCATGTGTACAAAGAAGGTGGAATAACCAAAGGGCCGCCCTTGCTCTGGAGAGGGGAAAAAAATAGGGCCGATGCCGTGTAGAAAATGGATGGAAGTTAAAGAGCTCCTCGTTACCACCAAATGACGGGGCTTCTTGAGACTCTAGTTCATTCAAAAGGACTTGCAATTTGCCAGTATTTTTCTAGTTTTAAAGGGGATATTAGTATCAGTGAAGTGGTTATATGATAAATTTAATTTTGGAAGTGTTAATAAAACTTGCAGTGTATCTCCGGTTGTTGCATACCCCGCTTGTTGCAACAAAAAAAAAAATGACTGTTGCTGTTTAAATGGGATCATTTTACCAGTGGCCCTAAGTCTAATGACTGCGGAAATTCAAAATGAAGTAGCCAAAATGAACTAAAGGTAACCTCCACACTGCCTGTTATACTATCGTGTAACACCCCGCTTTTGCTGGATCCTCTACTTATTGGAACGAATTTTTGGGAAATCTGACCTCCACAACTACCGGGGATCCCACTGTACCAAGATTGAAAACAAAAGGGTAAAACATTCTTGAGAATACGTTTCGAAATCCGAAATAGAAGAGAAGAGATCCACGAGACGAAGGGTACCAATATTACAAGCACATTTACAGATTTGGATGTAGTGCCTGAAAAAATGTTGAGGATCAGCATTAGGGCAGTTAGCAACAAGGTGGTCAAGATTACAGCGTGTTTCAATGGGTCGTTTTAGGCGATCATCATGAACTTTATTTTCTTGGAGGTATCTTGCAGCTTCACAGTTGATTGTATCTCGCTCTTGATCTTCAATACTCTTTAATACGCGACAGTCGATCTTGAATCTTTTTTTTTTTGTTAATACCAGCTGCATCCATTTCCTCCGTTGAGCTTTCCGATATGGTTTCGCCTCCTATGCAATAGAGTCAAAGTTCCTGCACCAACACTTCAACTCCTTTGAGGCACTCTCGTCACCAAGCAGGTTGTTAACAGAAATCATGTCATCATCTTCTGCATCTCCTCTAGCTTGGTATGTACACAAGTATCGAAGAGATTTATCCAGTCAAGATCTTTAAAATACGTTTTTATATAATATTCAATAGGCTAAATAGTAGGTGATTATCTTGGCACTTTTTGTTTTATCAGTGATAAGTTTCAATATACTTTTTCATATATAAATAAATAAAAAAGGCATTTTTTTTATTTCTTTAAATCGGAAATGTCATGTTTTGGATCATTTAAATACTTGCGATAATATCTGTTGGCAGTAATATACAGCAAAGTCAAACTGAAGAAGGAAAAAAAAAAAAAGTCAAATACAACATCAAGTATCTGGGAAACTTTGATTCTTAAACGGAGAGACATAAAGATTACATATTCTCTTACTGACGTAGATGTAATTGATTTAAATATGGCATCTTCAGAAGCAGTTACCCAAAAAAAAAAGAAAGAAAGAAATATATTGAGTACAGCGACAAGGATAGAAATCTTTTTCTGGATATAGTAAGCCACAATATCTTATGCAAATTACCATTGTTTCCTTTGATCTACTATACTTATCTCTTCCTACTAGCTTGCCTAAAAAAAAACTCTGTCTGGTAAAAATACGTTTTGTCCTCTTGATGGACCCTCCTTTAGTCATAATTCATTTTTTATGGATTAACACGTGGCTTTCTCTCTAATCCAAATGTATGAATGTGTGAATTTAATTCTTATCAACTAAAAAAAAAAATACTTAGTTTGACAGGCCAAATCATTTTGTAAAAAAAATTCAGGTGATTTCTCTGTTATGATATAGATATTCTGTGTATTCAAACAGAGTGGGTTGCTTATTCCACTTTTTAAATAAATAAGTAAATCATTCAAGGGTTTTAATAATGAAATGATAAATGTCCTTGATAAAAATCTAAATATGACCTCAATAACAGTTTTTATATATAAATATATAAAATTGTGATCACGTAAAAAGTCAGCAGAAAAACAGAAAGAGAAAGAAGGAATCGAAGTCATTTTATCCATCTTTTTTTTTTTTTTTTTTTTTACTCACACAATAGATCGCTTTATATTGATCGGAAAATACGCATTCTTTCTCTCATGAACACAACTAGATTGGATCAACTTTTGCTTGATCTAACTGCTTGCAAATAAAACAAGCTAAACCTGGTTTTCTTGTATGAAATAGGAACTGCTTTCTCACTGATTACGGTATTTATCAAGGTTGATTATTAAAATTAAAGTTTTTTTTTTCTTGTAGTAATGACCTGTAAATTTTAAAAAAAAAAAATGAAATGGAAAGAAAAGAAATTCCCTTTTTAAACAAAATGGTGAATGGAGAAACACCCGCAAGAAAAAAAAAAGCTGAGATACATTGAAAACAATAGAATCCTTTTATAGAAAGTGACTCAACAGAGTTTAGGAAGATCCTAAGAGCAATTTAGAATTAGAAGTTAAGAAAAAAAAGTCAAAAGAGAGTACCATGAGGAAACCAATCTTTTTCAATCGTTCTTGTCCTTTTACATTTAGTTTACTTTAGTATTTATCTTGTTCTTTTGTCATTATTCTACAATAACGCAAGTGTTATCAGCATAAATCAACGCCTCACTTTGAATGAAGCAAAAAGTGCGTATTTTTATGTGTTCCTCAATGATCCGAATAAGGATACCTTTGTTCACAGATGACGTTATAGGTTAAATAGGTAAAAGAGTACATTGTTTGCATGGGAATAAAATCTTGCGACACAATTTATTTTGACATCAAATTCCCCATTATAAAAACCGAACAATAGTAAAAGAATATATTAAAGTATCGGCTTAGTTGCTTTTTAATCATGCAACTTTTTTTACATTGGCCATTTGTACAACTTTTGTTTTTTTTTTAAAAAAAAAAAAAAAAATCAAATGATGTCAATGGCCTGCGTCGGATAATTAATCGCCCGTCGTTTGGCTATTGTTATGTTATTCTGAATGGCATCATTTGATTGTATTACAGTGAAAAAAGAAAGCCATGCAACAGCACATGCGCTGCCATTATCAAGAGCTATGCAATGAGTGAAAGCAGAAATTGTAACAAAGAAAGTGATGGAAATATACTACTGAAGTATATTTTCATTTCATTTCATCATGAACAAAAGAGAGCTCGGTTTGAATTAGTCATCGGCTAGTGCTTGTGTTTGAATAGAAAAAGTATGAAAAAATCTGCATCAAACCAATCACTTATGACGGATAAAGTTTAATGCCAAGTTTACACTTTCTTCATTTGGCAAAGTTTCAGTGTAACCGTCATGGTCCCCAATGGATAGATTTCTCTTCCATTTATTATTTTCTGTTTTTCTCTCTCTCCCTTTACAATTGTTTTCTTTCACTTTTTCATTAATTACCCTCTTATATAGACTATCCTACTTTTATAAAATCTTAATTTAATTAATTAGTCAATCATGTCCACTACAGCAGTTTCATCTGAATCAAGATACAAGTCCTTTATTAAACCCGTTAAATTCTGGGATAGACCATCATCCAAGGTTGCACCTGCCCAAGACCAAGATCAAGAACAGGTGAAAGAGGTGGTAACCCAAAGTCCTCCACAGCATAACGGGTTATTGTCTTCTTTCAGTTTCAGCAGAAAGACAGTAGTACCATCCTCACCTTCAGGTCACTCTTATTTAGAAAAGACGGATGTCAATGTCGCTTTAAAAGAAACAGGCAAAGGAGAAATCTACAAGCTCTCCACCGTCGATGATGCAGGTATCTATATGCCACCCTCACCTAATCTCCAAGGAAAGAGAGACCATTGGATCGAAGTCAATGAGGACATCATGGACTTCCACCTCCCAAGCTCTGAATGCCTGACAACGATGGAGGATGATAATAAGCGTGGCTTCTACACCCCCTCCAGCTTTGTTCACACTCAGCCCTACATTTTACCGGTTCACAATATGTCTGATTCTTCACTATCTGTACCATCGTTGGATGATTCAAACTTATCTTCATCTCGCTCAAGTGCAAGTTACTAATATCTCCCCCTTTTAATTAACCGTTTGATATACCATATAAAAAAAATATGGCCCATCATACATCCCATCCCGTCTATTTAAAAATATCTTGTTTATCACCCCTTCTTGTGTATGTTTTCTTTTTCTTTTTTTTCTTTTAAATAATAATAATAATAATAATTACAATAACAATAACCGTTTGCATGTTTTTCTGTACAACGTTCAAGTCATGATACAGTTTCATACAAAAGAGTTTTCATTTATTTTCTAAACTCAATCGCTCTTGTTTTAATTGAACCAAAATGAAAGTAATCCAATCAGTTTTTTGTCGAGAAACCGTTTCGTCTCTCTCTCTCTTTTCCCCTCCTTTTTTTTTTTATTTTGGGTATTTTTAAAACATAGTTCTATATCCGGTTTTGTGATCACTTTCGGATGAATGCTTATTCCCTTCAGCATTGCTATCCATTCATCCGACTGTAACACACGCAGATGGACTGTTCATTATGAACCATTATTCATCTAGAAGAAGAAATTGTTGAAATCATTTATCCAAGCAATGATATCATCATAAAGTATATGTTTTGCATTTATTAGCAGAATTAATACGGTTCTACTTGTTCAATTAGTATATTTCTAAATATAAACTACATTGTTTATTCATATGACGTATAAACAGACATCTTCCACACCTTCTCTCTTATGAACAATACCTTATTATATTAAATTCAACTCTATGATTTCCGGGTGAGTAAATCACCTTGAGTGCATCGAAAAAAAAACAAGATGCGGAATTTTAATCTCATTTGATCCAAAAATACAATGCAAATGTGATGATAAACCTCACCTTTTTGAGAGTAACAATGGGTCAATAAAGTACCTATTTCACTTTTTTACTTTAAACTTTGATCTTGATATGAAGACCATTAAGTCCAAACAGAAACTAACTATACATTCCAATGTGTTTTGTATTAATGAATTTGCAATGCTTGTATCATACTCAACATAGGCACATTTCTATATATGGAAAAAACAAGCGGTGACGTCGAAATCAGGGCTTCAAGCAGTACGCGTGTCTTATTTTTTTTTCGCACTTTCTATTTCTACATACACTTTTGCAAATTATCTTTTTCTTTTCGACAAAACAACAATAATACAATGAGTCGAGGTTCAGGCGCAGGTTACGATCGTCATATTACCATCTTTAGTGAGTTGATTCC
>MU622330.1:0-73171 GCA_025399235.1 Backusella circina FSU 941 | reverse complement strand
TATTTTATGATTTCCGGGTGAGTAAATCACCTTGAGTGCATCGAAAAAAAAACAAGATGCGGAATTTTAATCTCATTTGATCCAAAAATACAATGCAAATGTGATGATAAACCTCACCTTTTTGAGAGTAACAATGGGTCAATAAAGTACCTATTTCACTTTTTTACTTTAAACTTTGATCTTGATATGAAGACCATTAAGTCCAAACAGAAACTAACTATACATTCCAATGTGTTTTGTATTAATGAATTTGCAATGCTTGTATCATACTCAACATAGGCACATTTCTATATATGGAAAAAACAAGCGGTGACGTCGAAATCAGGGCTTCAAGCAGTACGCGTGTCTTATTTTTTTTTCGCACTTTCTATTTCTACATACACTTTTGCAAATTATCTTTTTCTTTTCGACAAAACAACAATAATACAATGAGTCGAGGTTCAGGCGCAGGTTACGATCGTCATATTACCATCTTTTCACCAGAGGGACGCTTATACCAAGTTGGTAAATATATATAAAGATGCTTCAGAATAGCCTTCAAGTGATATATTAAATAGCACCATGTAGAATATGCTTTCAAGGCAATCTCAAATAGTGGCATTACATCAGTTGGTGTTCGTGGCCGTGATGGCTGTGTTGTTGTCACTCAAAGAAAAGTCCCTGTAAAGTTGTATAGATATATATCTAAAGAGAGAACTAGAACTAATGAATTGATTTTTAGGATAAACTTTTGGACCCTTCCACAATCACACACGTCTTCAAACTCACTCCAAAGATTGGCTGTGTTATGACTGGCATGATTGGTAAAGTTATCCACTTTCTGTTTCAGCAAATATATATAAACTCATTTTTTTTTTATTTTTTTTTTATTCAGCCGATGCCCGTTCTCAAGTAACAAGAGCCCGTCAAGAAGCAGCCGAATTCCGTTACAAATATGGATATGAAATCCCCACCGACATGCTCGCTAAGCGTGTAGCCAATATCAATCAAGTCTATACACAACAAGCTGCTATGAGACCTTACGGTGTTTGTAAGTGTGATTGGGAGAATTGGGATACATCGTTTGCGTGTGGTAACATTTCTTTTTTTACATAAATAATAGCCATGATTTTGGTTGGTCATGATGATGAATTAGGACCTCAGCTTTACAAATGTGATCCTGCTGGTTATTATGTTGGATACAAGGCAACATCAGCAGGTGCCAAACAACAAGAAGCATTAAACTATTTGGAAAAGAAGTTGAAGAAGGATCCAGAATTAAATATGGAAGATACAATTGAGGTAAAATACAGGAAAGAGATGATATAACAATGTTAATCCTAATATCGCATTTTAGCTTGCTATTACAACTCTATCTACTGTGTTGGCAGTGGACTTTAAACCAACTGAACTTGAGGTTGGTATTGTGGACAAGGATAACTCTGATTTCCGTACTTTATCTACTGAGGAAATCGAGGATCATTTACAGAGAATTGTTGAGAAGGATTAAACGATTGTTTTTTATATTGATTAATAATAAAAAGAAAAGAAAAACATTGAAAAACAAAAAGGGATATATGTCAATAGTTGATCAATCAACGATGAGGCATTGCATTGGTATTGGCATTTATATTTGTATTGAAAGTATCAAACAGCATTGGGTTGTATTGTATTAGACACATCGTTGTTGACGCAGTGAAAGTGATAGTAATTGGTATCAGTAACAAATAGGCTGGCATTGTGTGTGCTCTGAGAATAACTTTTAGTTTTTTAGGATTGTATAATGGTGTTAATAAGAAAACACACCATCTCACCGTATTTTTATAAACATACAATCCAGTTTATTCTACTATGGTAAAATAGGAAAGATGGCAAAACAGATAATGTAAACTTAGCAATTTAAACAACCTTTATTTTCAAAAAGGTGGCATGTGGAGTTTCTACTTTAGATTTCATTGGTGAATGCCTGTATTATTCACACTCTTGGAGACAAAAAAAAAAAAAATCAAATTTCCATCTTTCATATCCCTGTCTTCTATAAAGAAAGAGCAATGATACATTACTTTGTAAACTTTGAATATGTAAAAAATGAAGTCGCAACTATCATCCATTGCGAAAGGTATTTCATTCAACAACACAAACGTTGTATGCTACAGTAGTAAGGCATTATCATATTATCTGAACCATGTCTAAATTGAAATAGTACCAGTGCGTCATACACTTTTTACTTTTCTATTTTGGCTCAGCAGCCTAGTATTTTTGTGTAACAACGATTGGATTATACTAGCATCATCTATTAGAGAAAGTTAAAAAATATAAAGTAAATGTAAGCATTTATTGCTCTTTTAGGAAATAACAATCGAATAGCACTGATTGGAAATGCAAAAAATCAAAAGCATCTGCACTCTTGAGTTCTAAATATATAACAGTTAAGGGATGTGTTTTGCCAAGTATTCTCCTGTTTCTTTTTTTCTTTGATGTTAAAAATAAACATAGGCTAAGCACCATATTGTCTCTTACAACGCAGATTAACCTTTTAAATTGCAATTGCGTTGACATAAAGATGAGATAAAGTGATCTACAGAACGCAAGATGTGTTCAAAAGGTTAAAAGGATATACTTGCCTATTTTAGTTTGGTTGTTTTCAATTGGTTGTAAAATGTGATTTTAATAAGGTGCCAAAATAAACTCGTGTGCCAAGATTGATGCAATCTTATGATGCAAAGTATTACACAAAATAACATAATAGGAAGGTATGATATCATAATCAAAAGACCTTTAAAAAAAGTATAAATACAGCCAAAGATCGACAATAACCTTTTTTCTTCTCATTATTATTCAAAAACAAAACAAATACTTTTACATCAAAAACATAACAAAAATGCTCGAATCAACAAGTAAACGTAACTCTACTTCCAATCCTACCCAGAAAACTAGTCCTACAGGAAACCACATAAGAGGTTCCACTGCTGATGGCCATCGCCATGTCCTTAGTGATATCCGCGGTGCACTTCATGATATCAAGGAAAACGTCAAGGAAACACTACAACGAGATCATCACAATGGTCAAGACTGTGTAAAGAGACCTCAAGACGGAAAGACAAACCCTTTGGAGTAAAAAAAAACAAAAACAAAAACAAAAATACAAAAGTCACCTCTCTTTTTTCCTTGTAAATACTGATACCAAAATAACTTGTAAATACATGGGAAATTATAATATTTTTTAAAATAAATAAACACTTTTCCTTTTCTTTTATGTCATTATTTAAAGTCTTTTTTTAAAAAAGTTTGAAATGTACACAATAAAACAGATACAGAGTCAGTGCTTGGATGATCTCTTCAATGACAAGATATCCTAAAAAGTGCTGTTTTAATAAAAGTTTATATTTGACGTTTACTATTCAAATAGCATAAGATTTGGCATATCAAGTATATACATTCCACCATGAGGAAGCATGTGATTAACTACTGTATATCGTTCTTTTTTTAATTACACAAACAAACATTGGTAATAGGAATAAATAATAGATGGTCTCTTTTCTTTTCCATTTGGTTATTTAAATGGGACATGTTTCCTTTGCTAGCCAAGCCAAGGTCTTTTCATCGACGCGCTGACCCAAATGATCAAAGCACCCTTTATGATAAGCATTGATCCAATCTCGCTCTTCAGATGACAGCAGTTCCATCTCGATGAGGTTACGACACAAAGGAATAAAAGAAACGTGCTCGAAGCCTAATGAGTAGCTATTTTTACACAAAGGGGTATCTATCTGCTTTACAATGACAGTACTTTTGACACAAAACTCTTTGGAATAGGAAGGTTCATTGGAAAGTAACATACAGGCAGTCAAGGGTATACGGTCCATATTTTCATCGTGGTGATTTTTAATAAATGAATTGTTACTATCTAAACCCTCTTTCCATAGTGCCTGTCGCCCGAGCGAATCTATCATGTCTCCTGTTGTACCTCTTGGAAAAGTACATGTATCTATGGCGATGTGTGCTTGAAGTACCCGTGTATAGCATCGTTTTTCAAATGCACTAGGCGTGTTAAAGTGGAATGTGCCAATAAACTTGGTAGTACCATTGCTGTAGTGTCCGCTCGAGTTGATATATATAGTGTTGCTGGAATTGATAAAACGGGATGTGTCATTGCTGTTTTGAAGTGAATCTGATGGATGTTTTATGCATAATAATGTTGCTGACATTTTGTAGTTTTCTTGTAATCTTCGATAGCGATCCAATTGGAATTTGGCGTCCGATATATTTATACCTTTACCATCATTATTGAGCGTACTTTCTAGCCATGTAAGAAAAGTGATGATGGCTGCTCCGTCTTTTAAATAGCATGTTCGGATGCTGTTAGATTCCACTTTTGTTGGTACGGCTTTTCTACTGCTAATAAACGAATATTCCTCTTGAAGTATATGATTCTATTCAGATTATTTTAAAAAAAAAATGTCAAACATGAATAAGTTGAAATATATAGGGTAATACTTATGTGGCTTACCATCGTTCTTATTTTTCCAATAACCATCTCTACTCTCGCACAAGTTTTATCAGAAATAATTACTTTGCCCTTGTCTCGTAGTTGAGTACTTAGACCAGCAATATCATGGAAAAATTCAGAAAAAGAACGGATTTTAACAAAAGTTAGATGATCGACTTCCGGCAAGTCTATCTGATCGACATAAAGAATGGTCTCATGTTTTGTTATTATGGCACCACATTTCGTACCATATAAAAAGCTGAGATTAAATGGCCATCCAACCTCGTCCTTGCTTGATAGAATCATGGCAAGTGCCCTTTTTTCAAATAGGTACAAACGTAGATCTACTATTTTTTCTGCAACTGATTTGCTGTCTATTTTAGTTTTTTCCCCCTTACTTTTAGACCTCCACATAAAAACAAATCTATAAGTGCCTTGGATGTTTACCTTGTTGTACAGAGATGTAGCTCTTTTTTATAATATGTGGTGTAACTTTAGACCAAACACGGTCAGTCAGACTCTTTTTAACTGGAATGAGTGAGGAACCTGTATTTTTGATTTCCTTCATTATATATCTTGTGTCCACTATACATTCAAGACGAAAAAAAAAAAAAGAAAAAAAGGGAAAAAAAAAGGAAGTTTATTAAAAAAAAAATGAAACCTTTAGAAAATCCAAGAAATATTACCGGCATGAATCAACATAGCGTCATATCCTATACGTAAGCTAGGATCCACATTCTAAAGAACTGTTATTTTATTATTAACAAGATGTAGAGAATGTATCGCTCTTGCTTTAACCAAGTACTCTTTCCAGGTAGAAAAACCTGAATTGCTTTGGTTTATTGTAATCCAACCATTATCCACTCTTGGTGTGTCTGTTAAGGAACACTCTGAAGATGATATTGCTTTTGACAGGGTTAGTACAATGAAGGCTTATTACTATTTATTAATAGTGACTCTAAGTCTACTTATTTAACAGTGTACTGTTTATTTCAAGAGATTGGAAAAAAAGTTACAAATTAGTGAGAAAAGATAATGTATCATATAACAAAAAGTATATTTTTGGTAAATGAACAAATAATGAGATATATAGCCATGCGGTATGGTTTATAACGGTATAGTACATCACATTGAAAAATAACATGATATAAAGTAATAGAGATAATATACCAATACGACAGAGATGGATTCAGTAGGTATTATTATTATATAATGTGTAATTTTTTACACAGTTACAACTAAGTTAGTAATGGTTCATTTATTCAATGAGATATTAATAGTTACGAAATCATTATCCTATTGATTATGCCAGCGGTAACAGGCCAAGGGGGTTGACTGTTTCATTGATCTAGGTGAATAGAGCAACAGACAATGACACCAGTGTGGTGGAATAGATCCGTTGAATGATTTAAAATCTAAATTATTTAAAGTTAAAATTAAGCTTATGTTCATGACGTGATAGTATTGAACTTAGTAGTTACTATCATTACCTGCACTCGTACAAAATCACCCAAGTCGCCAATGTTATATGGTATTTTGAAAGCTGGATAAACAAAAATATAATGAGAAACGGCCTTGATTATTACAATATATAATAAAATATATACTTTGGCTTGGATCAGTAAAGATAAAGAATGGTTATTTGATTTTGAAACGGAAGATAAAAACAAAGGTTATAGTAACACGGAAATTTTAGGTACTCTGTTGAGGACCACAATCACCTTCTCTCGAGAGCTTGTGGCTGAGGTTTGGTCTGTGGTCGAAGAACGCTAAGTATGTGAAGAATAATAATCGATATAACAGAAGGTGTATGATAATTGTTAATAAAAAGTAATGACGCTAATTCAAAACATATCGCTTCATGGATTGTTGTCGTCATATATAGGTATGTTATTATAATATAGATTTTTCAATAGACTATTACTGATATACATTCTTTTAGGCCAGCCCTACTTGCTTCTATTGCATCTAAATTACAGTCACACATTTGAAAAATAAGCCTCTTTAAACCTTGTTCTCTATTCGTTTCATTTTTTCTCTTTCTCTCTCTCTCTTATAATAATAACACTGTAAAACATGGTTTTGTACTATACTAGCAATCGTAAGTATATTGTATTTTATTATTATAATAATAATCATTATGCTAGTATTAACAAATATAAAGTCGTTGACCCTCCTGTCACTATTTATATGGGAAAAGATAAATATGAAAGTAAGTTGGTTTTTATATATAAAGAACAAAGTTGAACTCATGTAAAGTACGCACTTAGATGATGACTTGATCAAGTATGGTTTCCCTGAAGATATCTGGTAAGTATTTCAATATATATATATTGACATTAAACAAAGGTTCGTTTGCTAATTCATCAAGTGCGTTTTATATAGGGTAGGAAAATACTAAATATATATAATATATGTTTGAGTAGATAGACTCACTTTTCATAAATATTGCGCCAAAACAGTTTCACGTTGATAAACTCTCCAGTGCACACGTCTACGTTCGACTCGAACCAGGACAAACATGGCTCGACATACCCGAAGCCGTCGTACACGACTGTGCTCAGCTAGTCAAAGCAAACAGTATTGAAGGAAATAAAAGAAACGGCATCACTGTTATTTATACGCCTTGGGATAATCTAAAAAAGACACCTGGTATGGAAACAGGCCAAGTCACTTTTCACAACAACAAAAAGGTGAAGCGTGTCTTTGTTGATAAGCGAATTAATGAGGTTGTGAATCGCTTAAACAAGACTAAAGTGGAACGCTTTCCTGATCTTCAATTGGAGAGAATTCAAAGAGAGAAGATCGATAGAAAGGCTGCTCGTCAAGAGGAATTTGCATATGTAAATATATATAGAGAGAGAGAAATGGAAGATGGGGCTTTATAACTGAATATTCTTATTAGAATGAAAAAGTACGTCTTTTGGCAGATGAAAAGAGAAAGGCTGAGGAGGAGATCAATGCTCTTTTTGATAGATCTCAAATGAAGAGTAATTGGAGAGACGAAGAAGTTGAAGATGTCAATGCTGCTGAAGAAGATTTCATGTAAATTCTTTTAAAAGAAAATAAATAGAAAAAGGAACAACATGCTATTAAAACGAATAATGCACAGCTCTTTGGATATCATAATACGAATTAATAACTACACTTTAATGTAAAATATAAATAAATAAGGAAAATACACAAATATAGTTTAATAAGCTGCAGCTAAACCACCCTTTCTTGGGTCACTGGCAGCGTGTAACGTTCCATCTCTAAGTCTACGTACAGCTTGAACTGCTGAAACAGTGCCAGTGTCTTTTAAATTGGTAATCTAATATAACAAAGGGTTAGTAAAAGCAACAAGAGTGTATTTATTTATATTTACCTTGTGTCCCAATTGACTTAAATCATGAGTGATGGTTTCACTGTACCCATCTTCAACACCTATTTCATTTGGTAGTAATTGATGATGGATGCGAGGTGCTTTAACAGCCTCAAATATATTATCACCAAAGTCATAAGTATTCAAAATGGCCTATTATATGATATTAGTTAATTAGTAGAAATCTAACTCTACTTCTCTTACATTTAATGTAGCAGACAAAATCTGTGATCCGCCTGATCCACCAATAACAAGATCTAACTCATTGTTATCTTCTATAATAACAGGCGTGATACTAGAAAGTGGTCGCTTTCCAGGGACTATAAATGGTATCCTTTTTGTTTATACACGATACCCATTTTTTTTCTTTATATATACATGCTACTTACCAACATAATTTGCAGGACTGGGATAAAGTCCAAAATTATTAGGAACACCCGGAATCGAAAAATCATCCATCTCGTCATTCATAATAATACCAGTTGTTATATCCATGAATTTAGCACCAAACATAAGATTGACTGTTGATGTCAAAGAAACTGCGCTATTATCACTATCTATAATGGAGAGATGCATGGTGCCATGGGGCTCTTTTTCTTCGTATTTTGGTTGATAATACATAGCGTCATGTGTAAAGTTCTGGAAGAAAAGTAAAACTTAGAACATATTTCTTCCTTATTCCTCTACATGACACTCACATCCGTAATATTTTTGCGAACAATATCTGCCCACTCCTTTGTGATAATTTCATCTAATCTATCCTGAATGGGTACAAAATCAGGATCAGCAATTTCTGTTCTAAAGGCAAATCCAAACTTGAGTGCCTCCACAAATCGATGAATATTAAGGCTGGAGGGGCTGGTGAAGTTATAACCTTCGATTATATTGAGTATACTTAACACGATAGGCCCACTTGTGGGTGCAGAGGTGGTGATTACTTTACGACCGTGGTATGTTGAACTGACAATAGGGCGTATTAAGGGACGATAGTTTCTTAGATCTTCCAGTGTTAAAATGCCGCCATTGGCTTGGGTTGTATTTACCATGGCTTCAGCAATACGACCCTAATAGAGGGGTTATTTTTTTTCTTCTACCTTTTCTCTCCATTAAGTGTGTTTATTACCTCATAAAATGCATCTGGCCCTTCCTTTGCAATTGTTTCCAAGGTATCAGCCAGAGTAGGTCTCTGTATCCAATCACCTGGTTGTGCAATTACGCCAGTGGGTGCATAAACTTCAGCAAAACCTGGTTCATTCTCAATCCAGGCCTTTGATTTCTATTTAATATTATCTTTACCGTTAATTTTTGTTTTATATTGCAATGAGCGATCTACTAACCACTAATTTACTGTACAACAAATCCGTTACTTCAAACCCTTCTCTCGCCACCTTTATCGCTGAGGTAAAAAGCTCAGACCAACCAAGTTTACCGTATCTATTATATCATTACTAAAAATTCCTCACGATTTCCCTCTCATTAAACTTACCTCTGATGTGCTAATTCAAATCCTCTAATCTCACCACTATATATACATATATGCAACATGTTTAGTTTTTAATTTACCCCCCCCAAAAAAAAAGAAAAAATATCAACTTACGGAATACCAACTGCCAAACCACCTCTCTGGGCCGCCATTGGATCCTCTACAAACATATCTCTTGTTGAAGCAGCAGGTGCCGACTCACGAAAATCAATGAATTCATAAGAGGCATTGGGCGTACGGATCAACATGAATCCACCTCTATAAAAGATGTTATATATGTATATAAACAATAATAACAAAAAAATTAAAGTTATGTCGTCTTACCCTCCGATACCTAATCAAACCAATGAGATATGACGCCATTTATCCACTTTTTTTGTGCTTACCTGTGGCGAAACTATTCACAACACCAATACAAAGTGCGGAAGCAATGGCTGAATCCACTGCACTCCCGCCCTTCTTTAAAACTTGAAGAGATATTTGTTTTAGTCATTTACGAAAATGATCATCGTATCTACAATACTTTACTTGCAAGTCCCGCGTCAGAACACTCCTTCGTCTCTACAGCAACCGCGCCATGATGACCCACAACCAAATGGGGTTCATTATTCACTCTATCTATATATATCTTTTAGTTATTTGAGATGAGCGGTTTGAATATGGAAAGTGTACTTTGTTTGCGGAGGCTAACTGCTCCAACGACGGTAAGGGAGACAATGACAAGTGTAAAGGTCAATGACACAAGATAAAAGTTGCGCCTTTTATGTTTGGGTTTGAGTGTTAGTAGACCTTTATTTTCCTCATCCTCGATCGAGCTCATAATACAAATAAAATAAAATAAATAATAAATTAAAAGAAGAGAGAGGGAAAAAAGAGAAAGGATCATCTTGTACTCTTTTGTATTGGAACCAGTCAAAGGCAGCGTGACTTGATTAAATGTCCGATTTGTGGATTCCCATGATATGACCTGTTACACAATGATTTACTTTGACACAATGTTTGTATGTTTTACTACCTCTTTCTCAGTACTAATAAATAGTATTAACAGTAAAATGAAGTATTTTTTCTAAAAAAAAAAAAGATGAGATATAAATGAAACATGAGCATTTTCCCCTGTTTTTTATCTTTAATATAATGGTGTTCATTGAATAACTTTAAATACCCCTTTCAATAAGTGAAACACAGAATTAAATTCACATGCCTTGATAACGCTAATCACTGATAACATTTTAATTTGGAAGGTATTATTATATAAGATATTTTTTCTTGTCTCATCCAAATCCAAAGTAGAGCATTTATGAGGTGCTCATTAACACATTTTCTCTTAAAAGAAAGCGTTGATTATATATTTATCCGAAATGTAAGCTGCATGGACAGAAATGAGTTACTAAAAGCACCTCAAATAAGGAATTTGCATCGTTAAAAAATAAATGCATTAGGGAAATCTTTGTGGGTTACTATATGGTTGTAACGATGACGAAGAAGCACCCAAAATGTATTGTCTTAACAGGTGTTTACACTTAGGACGATCATGATGGCAGCAAGGAGTTGGAGCTTTTTTGAACTTTGCCATTCTCGTTTTTTTTTTAAAAAAAAAAAGAAAGAAAGAGAGGAACATATGGATGACAAAAAAAGTTAAGCCAAAACAGTTCTCTTTGCTTTTGTTGCTACTTGATCAAATTTTTTTTATTTTCATAAATATATATTTTATTGAATTCAATTAATTTTTGAGAGCGTTAAGCACAAGCATGGAGATTAACCGCAGTAATGCTTTAAAATTGATTTGTCAAAGTTGACTCTTAGTCAGGTTAAATGATGTTGACCCTAGTAAGAATGCTCATCAGATCCATCAAGGTTTAGAGATAAAGTTATAGAAGTTTAAGGTCAAAATACCAAAATCAGCCATGCGTCTCATTTCCTAAATTTCATGCATCTGAAACAAAAAATGCTCGCATCATCTAACATTGAACACACTACGTGATATAAAATCATCCCATCCTTCTATAATCATAACAAAGCACTACACTTAACCCATTTCCCCTCACTGCAAATTCTACCATGGTTTCTATTGCTATGGTTACTGTTACTATTATTATTGTTATTATTACGAAAATTATTATTACTATTAATTAAATTGAGGATATTTTAAATTTTGAATCTTCTGCTCTTCTTCGCTCATGAATAATCGAGGTGCCAGGCGTAAAACAACCACTAAACCATCATCTGTGCTACTTGTAATCGCTTCTATTGGTTCCGAAACACCCTTTTCTCTATCTATAAGCCAATCAAATCGTAGTCGAACCACCATATCATCCTCTTTGGCAATATCCATTTGACTTTCCAAAATCACTAAATCCCTTTCGCTCACAAATTCATAAAATGACCTTCCCAAAGCATTCTCTGGTGAAATACCAACTAAATCAGTTATTAATCTGGATGCATACACGATTGTAAGAGCCTTTGTGAACCTATTCAGGATGAGACAAAACCGTCGCTCTTGATTATGAACAATTTTATTGGAGATCCATCTATGGTCCACTTGGAGCGATCTTTCCATTTTGTCTTGCTTGTCGTTCCAGGCACCCACCAATTGAAGGGAGCCGTCTGGTTGGCAAACAAATACTTCGTCCACCGAATTGGCTCTCATTTTGTGATCAATGGCTGATTCATTGTAAAGGAAATTAGTCGTGACGAGCGCATCAAAGCAATAATGAATGACTGTTTCTACATGTGCATAGCTTCCGTCTTGTTTGAGAAATCGGTACGAGACCATGGAGGACATCTTTTCATTCATGACGTTGGCGATGTGTACTTTTCGTAGACTGTCTCTGTCTGTTGGATGAAAGTAATCGTAGGCATTTGTTCCAATCAGGTCTTTTGGGTCCCATCCCAAATGGTCTGCGACACTTTCTGATACGTAAACAATGGTGGCTGAAGCTGTATTATCAAATATTGTTATCCAGTTATTTTCCATTTTTAATTGTTTATTGCTTAAAAAAAAAAAGAGAAGACAAAAAAATAATTAAATGTTCAGCACTTTTTTTATACTGGCTCACACACACACGCAAAATTAAATGTACTTTTTTGATATTTTTGTTGAAAAAGGACATTTATTGTTAGACTCAGTTCGGGTCTTCTGACAGTTTCATTCCTAAAAAGATAGAAAATACCGACCTTTTGGTTCATCACCCATTTAAACTTTTTTCTGGTTTCTCTTTATTTCAAGTAATTTTTAATATAATTTATTGAGAATTCTGGAGCCTTTTTACTCAAATAAAGGGGTGAACCACAAAAAATGAAGAACTAATCCAAATTCAAGGGTTTTACCTAAAATAGATAAAATATTTTCTTTATTGATAAAATTGGACAATCGTTACTTTATTGGTTAAGAAAGTAGAAAGTGATAATGTGTCTGCGTGCATTCTTTTAATTCTATCCATGGAGATTAACACAGTTACAAGAGCTGCTATATGATTCTGCTTTCTATATCAATCCTAATATTCTCTCTGGAAATGCAAAGCAACATGGTCATTTTTTATTATAAATAGCTTCTTCACTCAAGTTTTTTCTTTTTTGCTCTTACGGAAAAAATTTAAAAATAAATTATAAAGAATTGTATCTGCTTAACAGCATGATATAACAACCTTTATTTAGTAATACAAAAAGCTCACTTGAACTTATGTTTTAATGTAGAATAAATGTTAAGATAATTTATTGAGAAATTTTAATATTATTAGACAACTTAATTGTGGATATGATTTTTTACGATATGCATTATGTGAAGATTCATAGTTGGGTTCAATTTAATCTTCATTTTCGGACAGATCGACTTTTAATTGGAAGGTTTCTTCTAAATTCTTCATTTCATCTTCAATTAACTTGCTAACGTGTTCCTTAGTTTCGGTATTGTCACCATTTAATTCAGCTGCTTTTTCTGCTTAAATGATCAATGTTAGTTCCAAGAATCATAAAACAAGTAACAATTAACAATTACCTTTTTGTTCCTCTTTGGCAAAATATCCTTGTTCGTTTAAAAGTTTTACCTTTTCTTTTGCTTTCTCATTATCATTATCGGCAGCCCTTTGATACCAATTAATCGCCTCTTGTAGGTCTTTTAGTTCTTCCACAGTTTCGTATGCCTTTCCTAGATTATATTGAGCTTCCTTTTCATCCATTTTTGCTGCCTTTATAAACAATCCCATAGCAGCGTAAATGTTTTTGGTAACGCCCAATCCGTTAAAATACAATTCACCAATGTTATTTATAGGGGCTGGATTTGTGCCCTCGGCTGCTTTGATATACCAACTCATAGCTTGCTTATAATCTACTGGTACGCCAAAGCCCTTATGATATGCCCAACCAATATTATTTTGCGCCAATTTATTTCCTTTAGCTGCAGCCTTATGATACCATTCCAGACTTTGTTCATAATCTTGTGGTACACCTGCACCATCAAAATACATAACACCAATATTAAACATAGAATCGGTATCGCCATTTGAAACTGCCTTTTTATACCATTCCATCGCAAGTGCATAGTCTTGGGGTACACCACAACCTTTGTCATACATCTCAGCGATATTACATTGAGCATTGCTATTATTACTAGAAGCTGCCTTTTGATACCATTCCATTGCAAGAGAATAGTCTTGAGATACCCCCAAACCTTTGTAATACATAAGTCCAATACTAAATTGAGCATCATCATTCCCGTTAGAAGCTCCCTTTTCCATCCATTCTGCTGCCTCTTTATAATCTTTTTGTACGCCTATACCATTATAATAGACAATACCAAGGCTATAATAAGCTCCAACGTCCCCACCAGAAGCTGCCTTTTTAAACCACTCTATAGCTGTTTCGTAATCTTGAGATACGCCCCGACCGTGGTAATACATATGACCAATATTATATTGAGCACCGCTGTTTCCATTGGAGTCTGCCTTTTGGAACCAAGTCATTGCTCGTGCATAATCTTGAGTGACACCATGACCATGAAAATACAGGGAGCCTATACAAAGCTGCGATTCAGAAATTTCATGAAGAGATGCCTTTTGGTACCATTGTAATGCTAGATGATAGTCTTGAGATACGCCACTTCCGATTTGATACATTTGACCGAGCATGTTTTGTGCTTCACCGTGGTCTTGGAGTGCTGCCTTATAAATCCATGCAAATGCTTTATGGTAGTCTTCGTGCTCGTTGAAGTAAGCCATACCAATGTCTAAAAGTGCCTGACCATCATTTTCTCTTGCCTTTTGAATATCTTCCTCTGTTATTTCAATATTATCCTCTTTTTATTATATTTAAATTATAATGAGTATACTGATTTTGAGACTTCAATAGTATACATACCTTGTAAAGCTGAGAATAATTCTTCGTCAGTAAAAGTGCTAGTCATTGTTGGGTTTGTCAAAATAAATAAATGAAGTGATAACTTAAAAACAAGGGAGAGAGTATATATTTATACTTTTACTTTGTGACACCAAAGTAATTTCGTGTTCTTCCTTATAAACAGCTGAGCCCGTTTTAAAGTCACTCACTTTTCGTTAGGTAACCATTTCGCTGTGTGAAAGACCTTTGAATATTCCTATCCATCTCATTGATTTCACAATAGCATGTTCACTTTCTTTCTTGACAATGTGTCTCTTCTCCTCTAGAAGCTTTCAAACCCTTAGATGTCAATATATAAACCGACATGACGGTTATTTAGTACATAGGTTTCTGTGTCCAACTTTAAGTCAGAAAGTTAAACGATTTGACTGCGCACTCCTCATTAAATATAGTGTATGACAAGCCAGAAAATGAGTAAAATAGTCATAGCATCAGTGAATATGTTAATATTAGTGGAATGATGACATTCTCTTAAGCCTTAATAGAGTATTTACTTTAAATGATAGAGATAGCTATGATGGCTCTTTCAACTTGTAATAAGCATCCAATGTGACTTTGATTCTCCCCAGATAAATAGCAATTGCATTTTTCTTCCTTTGCTATTTATGGCTCTTTTATTTCAAAAGCTCTGGTCAAGCAAACTCCAAGACTCTATTAACTGTCTTTCTGTTGGTAAACCATTCTTGGAAGAGCTAAGCGAAGAAAATGATATTCTAATTGGTACAACTGCTGGCCGTGTTTTAATATTGAACGAGACAAAAGTAGCCCTATTCTTTCCTTAACCTTACTTGATAAACTAACTTTAATACTTTAGCCGGTTGAGGGTTTATTGGAAACGAAAGGTGGTTCAATTCAAGCATTGCACTTGCATGACTTGACTGGTTTTGGAACGCTTGATCTTGCAGTAGGAGATTCAGACGGTGTTGTGACATTATTCACGCGTCAACAGATCTTAAGCAAGAGAGACTTGGGATCACCTATTCGACAACTTTGCATTTATAGCGATCTAGGCAAGTGAACAAGAAAAAAAAAAGAATAGAACAGTAAAAATAAACTTATGGTTGGGGTTAGTGGGAGGTTGTGAGATTATTGCTGGCGATTCGAATGGTGCAATAACAAGCTTTCAACAGCATGAAGGGTTATGGAAACTGAATATTGCAGAGGAATCGGCAAAGCTTGCAACGCTGGGTACAGTAAGGCTATTAAAAATGTTGAAGGACCACCATTCTTGATATTAAAAGAGGGATATTGACTTAGAGAGGAAGAAAGTCACCAGCAATACATTGTATGCTTTCGACAATATTAAAGGATAGATTTGGAATGGATATGGCGTGTTTATTGGTGTGTGATGGGTCGCCTTTGGTACACTTTATACAAAATGGTGAGAGAATACAGTCCCTTCAAACACCTACTGTGATTCAATCGGTGAGAGCTATACAAAGTATATATGATGTGTATAACAAAGATCTAACGACGTCTTATAGTTATGTGCGGGCCATTTTTTAAACAATGAAACGTTAAAGCGTTTTATAAGACCAGAAAAGATGATGCATGGTACCTATAAGCTCGATTTTCAGCAGGTTCTGATGGGAGGGCAGGACGGTTATGTTTATATTATGATTGATTTTGAGGTATGTAATATTGGAATTGGTACTGATAGTGAGGAAACTGATGTCCGTAATGAATTGATAAAGATTTATCAATGGTTTAGAGTTGGATTTAGTATTACTAGTGTCATTCAATTTAGACCAAATTCATTAGGGGAAGATGAAACAGACATGGTGATATGTACTGGTCATTCTAATGAAGTGCTGATATATCAAAATGGGATTGTAAGTGTGAGATCACTATTTTTATCCATGTATTCATCTTATCTTTCTTATTCAATAGCAAATATCGCATATTCTCACTTCAGAGTGGCCCCATGCAATCACACTAGGGGATGTTAATGCAGATGGTCAAGACGAACTTGTTCTTGGTCTTTTAGATAAAAAAATAGAAGTTTATCAATGGGAAATAAAGAAATAATACAAAAATATATTTATAAAGCTTTTTGTTTATTGAGATAATAATAAAATATTCATATAAAAGGGGAAAAAAAATGATAAACTATAAGCTATTGATTGATGTTAAATATATATAAATATATTTAAGTGGTGTACTTATAATGTTGAACCAATACACGAGATTGTTGAGGGGCATCCTTCTGGCTCCAAGTTTCAACCATGGATTCATGCTCGACATAAGACTGGATGCTTTCACCCAAGATATCAAGACCACCGACTTTAACATCATATTCAGACTTGATCTCTTCTTCACGTTCAACAAGAATGGAATGGCAACCTTGCTTTCTAGCAGCTAAAATCATTTCGGGGCTACCAGACACAACAGCTAACTGGCTAGCATTTTCAAGTCCCAATAATCTAATCGTTCCAGATATAACAGATTCGGATGTGGTGGCTTCAGAGCCAGCAGCGAACATGTCGGCAGAGAATTGCGAGTGCCAGCAGAGGTGATTGTTCTTGGCCAAGTCAATCATAGTACGAGTATTGAAACGGTCAGAGACAGCTACAGTCGTGTACTTTCCAGAGAGCTGGTTTTTGATGCGGCGGATACCGATTTGAGCATCATCATAGACGTCAACCTTTCTCCAGGAATCGCAAAGCTGTTCAATTTCAACTTCACTCAGAAGATCCTTGACATAGTAGCGCTGCAAATTATAGGTAAGAGCCTCATGAAGCAATAGATCATCGGAAAGACTCTTCTTTTTCTTCTTGAGATCAATAAAGAAACCATACCACTCTTCGATAAAGTAGCTAAAGTTGATACCTTGAAGTACAGCATCATTCTTGGTAGAGATAATTTCCTTCCAGACGTTAAGGAGACTCTTGCGATAATTAACAACGGTACCGACCACATCAAAGGCAAAGGTGTTGACATTCTTGAAAGATTCAGGAAGGGCAGAGGCTTCAGACCAAGTAACAACCTTTCCTTCAAAAGCGGCAGAGATGGAAATCTCAACAGAATGATCCAAAGTGTGATGGATACGTTGTTTGGTGCGTTCAACAATCGATTCAACTCTTTGCACAATCACTTCGATATCTTCTACTTCAATGCGTGTAATCACCTCGCGGATGACTGAGATTTGGATCAAAAGGGTGGATCTGATACTATCGACACAATCAAGGGACTGCTTTTGAGCATTTACAACCAAAGAATGAGTTTCAGTATCAACATGAGATGTAGCTGAGGTCTTGTTAGTTGATGAGAACTTGTTTTTGATGTCAGGAATAAAGACATCAAGTTCCTTCTCTGCGACTTCGAGTCTCTTCAAGATATCCTTGCGGATAGTTTCAGAGTTACCATGTACAATTGTAGTGATGTTTTCCAAGAGAAGGACAAGCCAGCTATTGATTTGTACCTTAGATTCCTGAACCACGGTGACCATTTCAAGTCTAACACGCTCCTTTGTCTGTTCACGAGTCTCGGTGACAACTTCAATCTTCTTGATTTCTTCCTTCTTGACTTCTTCCTTCTTTACAACCTCAGTTACTTTTGTATTTTGGACTTCAGATTCAACGGTGTCGACCTTGGTAGCTACAGTAGTGTCGCAATGAACTTCAAGAGCACTATTAATCTGTTGTTTAGCAGCAGTAACATGATTCTCAATCTGGGTCTTGACATCAATAGCACTGGTAGAACCATGGCTAACAATCTCATTGATTTGGGTAGCTTGTGCAACTGCTGTGGCCTTAATCCAATCAAGGGTGCTAACAAAAGTACGGTGACTTTCTTCGGTAGTTGTAGTGGTCGTAGTAGTTGTGGTACTACTATACTCGGTCTTTGTCTTGTTGATAGTGACCTCAAGTTCGGCCTGAGCTTCCTCAACAATCTTGGAAACCTCAACGGATGTGTTTTTACCACCCTTTTGAGTACAAACAGTGACCTTTTCAGCCAACGAGCTAAACCATTTATCAACCTGAACTTGGACATCCTGGACTGAAGTCTTGTGGACAGTTTCGACAACAGTGGCCTTCTTTTCTTGATTCTTGTTATGGTAACTGATAGCCAAGGCAGCAGCAGCGGCGACAGCAGCAGATCCAAGAGCAACCTTTTCAATAGTTTCCTTGTAGCCGTCGTAACGGTTCTTCTCCTCTTTCTTGGTCTCAACGGAAGTTACTTTTTCAACGGCTTCGTAATGAGTCTTGACCTCCTGAGTCAACTTGGCTTCAGATGCCTTGAGTGTAGTAGATACCTGTTGAGTAGATGATTGACTTACAGCAGTCTTCACTGCCTCCAATTGAGCTTGGGCACTGGATTTGATGTTACCAAAGAAGACATCAAGATGATGATCAGTAGAGACGTGCTCAGTAGCTTCGGTCTTCTCAATAGTGGTAGACTCCTCCTGAATCTTGGTGATCTTAGTATTCATTTCCACTTCTGCTTCAGCAATGACAACATTAATTTTCTCTTTCTTTTCCTCTTCTGAACAATCACTAGCTTCCAAAAGGGTGTCAATTCTCTTACGGAAAGAAGAATACCAGTCTTGAACCGAATCTGTAGCCTTTTGGGCTGTCTTGACAGCGATAGCAACTAAATAAACAGAATAAAGATTAGAATTATATACATAAAGAATAAAAAATAAGTATAACACTTACGACTTGCTGTAATAGTAGCAGCTACAGCGGTAAATCCAAACTCAATCTTTTCCTTCGACGACTGGCTCACAGAAAGCACCTTCTTACAAGCTTCTTCAGAACTAGTACTTGTGCTAGTTACAACCTCAACAGAAACGGTCTTCACCTGGTTGATTTGTTCTTGGACAGTCTTGTGGACCGATACAAGAGCTTCCTCCATCTCGATACGAGTCTTCTGATCCATTTCTTCGAACTTCTCGCTTGTCTTGGATGTAGTAGACTTGGCCTCTTCAAAGATATGAGAGATCTCGGTTTCAGTAGCAGCAACCATCTTGGTAATATCCTCATGAACATTTTCACCACCTTGCTTGATTCGAGTTACAATCTTTTCAGAAAGCTCTGCAAACATAGCAACAGTAGTTACGCGAGTCTCTTGGATAATGGTATAAGCAGTCTTGGTCTTGTCAACCTGTGTTGTCATCTTTCCACAGACAGGACCAGCGTGTACCTCTTCAGTTTTGACGACTTCAGTAACCTTCTTCTCAAACTTGACTGTAGTCTTGAGCTGCTCAAGGGTAGCTTCAATCTGATGATGAGAAGCAGTAACCAAGGCCTGCATTTGACTTGAGAGATCAGTCTTGGATGTAGATGAGTTGATACCAATTTGCTGAATCTGGATGGCCTGATTGGAGGCAACGGAAACAGCCCAATCAATCTTGTTAGAGTATTCCTGCTGGTCTGTGGAAGAGACACAATAGTGTGTACCCTTCTTCTTAAGGACTTCGACAACCTCGGTGAGTTTGGTGCGATGCATTTCAACGATAGAGGTAATCTCCTGGGACGAGGCACCAGAATTGGATGCCTTGGACACTTGTTGAATGAGTGAAGTAAACCACCTGGAGATAACAACATTCACAGTTTCAACAGTTTCAACACCTGTTTCATGCTTGATCACAACATCAGAGAGAATAGCCTCATACTTCTTTTGCTCCTCTTTCTTTTCTTTGCTGTTCTTGTTATAAATAAGGGCAGCGGCTCCAGCACCAATGGCAAGTGAACCGGCAACGAACTTTCCAAAACCAGATTGCTTCTCTTGAACTATTTATCAAATATGTATTAGTACAATTTATTTATATCTATTAAAATAATGATGTGATATATATACCTTTCTCTGTCTTCTTCTCTTCAGTGATTGTGGTGTTCTCCTTGCGTTCAAACTCGATGTCTTCATCACCAACAACAATAGCATTTTCATCTTCCACATGAATCTGGATAGCAGAACCAGTATTCTTCACCGTTTGAGATTGAGCCTGTTGACTGATAACAACAGCCGAGCCCATAGAGGTCTTGATTCGCTCAGTAGAAGCGGTAGACAATTCGTTCAAGCGAGTTTCCAAAACATCGACGCTGACAGTACTGTGAGACTCAATAGCAACCTTCTTCACTTCATGGATTTCAGTGACAATAGAAACTCTCATGGTCTCAAGGCTTTGCTCATACTGCTTGCATGCATAGTTATAAGATTCTTGATCCAGACTCTGATGAGACAATCTCTTGATGAATTCAGTGCGTGCACTTGATATCATAGTCTCGACTTCCTCCTCAGCATTCTTTACCACGACAGTGATATCTTGCTCCACATTTTCGCTCTTCTTGGAAACAGAAGTGGTAATCTTCTTTGTGAAAAGCTTGAACCATTCAGATACAACCTGGGCATTTTCATGAACATCGACAGACCATTCAGCACCATGACTTGAGGCCTTCTCCTCTTTCTTCTGCTCCTTCTTAGCTTCATGAACTATGATGGCAGCAGTGGCAGCGCCTACAACAACAGCAGCGGTACCTGTGACAGCGTGATCAATCTTTTCACCAGAGTGCTGAATAATGGTATTCACCTTCTCTTTGACATTGGTGTTGGTCTTCTTGATCTCCTCCACACTAACTTGTTCAATCTTCTTGACATCAGTAGTAAAGGTCTCCTTGACATAATCAATGGTACTCAAAAGCTCCTCCTCCTTGGCCTTCGAAACATTCTTGATAGAGCTTGAACTATTAGTGATCTTTGCCTTGGCTTCAGAAGTGACACGATCAATCTCAGTAGTAGCTTGCTTGATCAAAATCGCAATCTTCTCTTCCTTGTTAGTGATCTTCTCATCGATGCTAATAGCATGGATCTGTTCAGAGAGCTTAGTGTGCCATGTAGCAACCACAGTCTTCACTTCTTCGACAGTATCAATAACGACTACAGTGGTCTCAGTCTCCTTCTTTTCAGTTTGAATAGTAGTGACAGAGTGCTTGCATCCAATTTCCAATGTTTCAGTGATTTCGGTCTTGGTTACCTGAGTGATAGAGGTAAGCTTCTCATTAACCTCGGTTGAAGATGACGTGGTAGCAATGTGATGGAGTTCACTGAGTTTATTACTAATCAAAGTATCCACCTTGGTAAGGCTTTCCTTCACGTGAGTTTCAATCTGATCAAGGGTTTCGTCATGCTCATATTCCTTTACAAAGACCAACTTGCTCTGGGTACGTTTAAGAGTTTCAGAAAGATCTAGCTTGGCCTTCTCAATCAACTTGGCGACCTCTTCATTGACATTTGTGTTATTACTGTGGACACAAATAGAGACCTCTCTCACCAATTGGGCAAACCAGGTAGTGATGACCACCTTGGATTCAGCAACAACCTCAGAGACATGCTGCTCCAATTTCTCACAATACTCCTTGCGAGAGACAGCAGAGGTTCGGCCAGAACAAACAGTATCAGTGTTCTTCTTGTGCTCCGTCTTGGAAATAACCTGGGTCTGCTGAGATTGAGTGACAAGCTCATAATGGCCAATCTCAACGTTAATTTGTTGCTGAATGGCAGTAGCAATTGGACGCATCTGTTCAATACCGCCAGTCTTGGAGGTGGCTGAGATAGCTGAATTAATACCAACCTGCTTAACCTGGTAACTGCTTTGGAGAACAGTATTCTTAACCCATTCAATAGAAGCACGGTATCGCTGAACGGTAGAAATATCAGCAACATGAAGATGGGCATTAGTGCTTGCAACATTAAGCGTTTCAGTGATCTCCTGAGTGGCCTTTTGGACAATGATCTCAATATCAGTTGAGGCACTAGAACCACCCTTCTTGGCACGCTTAGAAACATCAGTAATGAGCTTCTCATACCACTGGCTGACAATGATGGTGACATCAGTAGTCTTCTCAATCACTTGGGTAGACTTGGTATCCTTTTTATCAGTCTTGGAAATGACAGCAGCAGCAACGCCAGCAACAACTCCCACACCTACACCAATAGCGGCCTTTTTCTTTGACTTGTGGTCTTCATCAGAGGATTCATCAGAGGATTCACTGCAGGAATCAAAGATCTTGGAGCCATGTCTTCTTTGCTCCTTCTTTCCACTAGTCTTCTTTGTCTTCTTCTTGCTACATTCAGAATCAGATTCCGATTCACTAGCGGAACCGCTATCAGAACCCGAAGTGGACTTCTTTTGCTTAATCACCTTGGTATCCTTGGTCTGCTTAGAGTCCTTGGTCTGCTTAGAGTCCTTGGATACAGTTGTGGTCTTCTTGCTGCATGCAGATTCAAACTTCTGCTTGCGACATTCCTTTTGCTAATTTAAATAAAAATTAATTCACTTTATCCCTCTATATTTTCTTTTCAACAATAAATACTTACAGAAGTCCATTTCTCAAAGTGGACGGTGGTTGTTTCAATATCAACCTTCAATGTCTTATCGCAGTTACCCAAAGCAGTCTCAATTTGAGTAATAGTAGATTGGACCAAAGGCTTCATTTGCTCATATCCACCAGTAGAGCTGAAAGAGACACCTGCATTAATACCAACAGATTGCACCTGGGTAGAGCTTTGAAGAACCATACCACGAGTCCATTCAATGATGTTAATTGTACCCTGGATAGAAGTGGAACTCTTCTTGCTTGACTTGACCTTCTGAGTAACGCTATCAAGTTCAACAGTGATGTATTCCTTGAATTCAGAAATAATGGTATTCACCTCCTTTGTGACAATACTGATATTGTGCATATTTTTACTACACTCAGAGACTTCAACCATCAATTCCTCCAATGCAGTACGAACAAATAGATTGAGATGCTCAATAACAAAAGTAGACTTCGTCGAGACCTTCTTCTTCTCTGAAACCTTGGTTTCTTCAGTAGCCTGATGCTTCTGACCAACAATGGTAGATACACCAGTCATTGTAGTTTCACAACTAACCAAGACTTCACTGATCTGATGTTCATGCTTAGTGATGACGGTGGTCATCTTGTCAAAACCACCATAGCTGTGAGACTCTTTGGATGCCTCGATACCAATAGCCTTAACCTCGGTCAAAGTGCTTGAGATTGAAGACTTCACCTGTTCAATGGTCGAATGAAGAGAGCTGAGTTTCTCCTCAGATTTATGAGTTTCCGATATCTTGGTAACAGAGATTTCCAAGTATTCTGAGATACGCTTATTCTCGGTAGAGATAATAGTCTCGATTTCCTCAGACGATCCACCATGTTGGGCACAGACAGACACTTTTTCAGCCAAGTCACGAAGCCACTCACGGATAGTTACCTTGATTTCCTTGACAGTCAAAGAAACCTGCAAAACTTGAGCAGTAGCATGAGAATCGGCTTCAGACACTGAATGAGATTTATCTACAGTAATGTGACCAGATGTATAGTGTTCACAGGTAGACTTCATGAAAGAGTGCTTGGAGCACTCAACCTTTTCAGTAATCTCGGTAGATGTCTCAGTTTCAATGGTGGTAATGGTCTCCACAATCTTGGTGGTACTTTGGTTCTTTTCAATATACC
Organism: Backusella circina FSU 941; assembly: GCA_025399235.1. Lineage (NCBI taxonomy): Eukaryota > Fungi > Mucoromycota > Mucoromycetes > Mucorales > Backusellaceae > Backusella > Backusella circina. The sequence continues at coordinate 49,001 of MU622330.1, read as the reverse complement.
AAACACTAGAGTGTACCCTGTTAATTCTTTGCAGAATCAACTCTTCACTTGACTTGAGAACTTGAATGATTTCAGCAGTGGCGATACCAGACAATGCCGCAACAGAAACTAACGTAACAGCAGATTTTGTTTCCAAAGCGGAGATTCTCTTGGTAGCAGTTTGCTTCACCTGCTCAGCATGGACTTCCAAGTTCTTGCGAGTTTCAGCAACAAGAATAGCAATATCCTTCTCGACATTTTCACCACCAGATTGGATACGCTCAATAGCAGACTTGGTGAAGGTCTTAAAGAAAGTAACAAAAGAGGTTCTTACATATTGAGTTACAAGAACAAGCTCACTCTTGACATCAAGCAATGCAGCCTCCTTCTGCTTCAATTGATCAGTAGTAACACCAATGAACTTGACAGCATTCTCCTTGGTTTTCTTAACGTGTTCCAAAGCGGCATGGACCTCCTGAACAGTAGATAACTTGATCACTTCAAGACTTGACTCAACATCAACAACAGAGCTCTTCGATGAGTTGACAGCAACTTCTTGAATACGACTAGCCTGGTAAGTAGCAGTTTGCTCGATCCAAGTAAAGACCTCATGTTGGTGCTGCTCAGTGATAACAGTACTAGACTTGGTCTTCTTCAACATCTCGATGAATTCAACCTTGGACTTCTCAACGGTTGCAGTGATCTCCTCAGTAGAGACCTCAGATTTCCTGGTTTGAGATAGAACAGTCTCGGTTAAAGATGAAATCCATTTATCAAACTCAACCTTGACCTCTTCTGTTACAACCACAGTCTGCTTCTGGATCTCCTCAGTCTTCTTGACTTCTTCCTTATGTTCAGAAATCTTCTTGGCGATCTCAACAGCAACAGCGGTACCGGCGGCAACAGCAGCAGAACCAATGAGCACCTTCTTGGCAAGATCCATCTTGGACTGATGGTCCTCTTCTTTCGTTTGCTCATGTTTCTTGATGACCTCTTCAGTAGAGGTCTTCACCTTGGTAACACTACCTTCAATCTTCTCAGCCACCTTGTCTGTCTTGGTAACCACAGCCTGCTTGGTGTTGTCATAATGAATACGAACATCGTGGCGAGACTCCTCAGCGATCTGAAGAAGATTCTCAGAGAGAGTCTTCTTCTCTTCCTTGTGAGTGATGGTGGTAGTCTTGATTTGAGAAATGCGGGTCTTGGCAGAAGTGCGGATTTCTTCGATAACAGTAAGGAAATGCTCTTCTTCAGATTTCTCATGAGATGATACCATAGAAAGTTCATACGAAACCTTCTTCTTGGCCTCTTCACAGATACGATCAAGCTCTTGTTCAGAAACCATGGTATAACCTTGGACATCTTGTTCAATTGTCTCTGTGTTGACAGATACACGGTGACTGATTCTTTCCACCAATTCAGTGATTCTGCTGGATACTGCCTTGGTTGTTTCAGAAACCACAACAAGGCCATATTCAGCGCCCAAAGTAAGCTTGGTCTTGGAATCCTCGGTCGACACCTTATGAGATTCAGAAGTTTGTTGGGACTCGGCAACGACCTCAATATGATGACCAATCACAGTCTCAGACACCTCCAAGGTACCATTAACCTTTTCGTGAGTTTCTTCTGTAATCTTTTGCAACTTCTGGGTCATTTCAGTTTCGGTTGTAACAGTGGTAGTGCTAGTCACTGTTAATTCCTCAACCTTTGAAACCTGAACCATGACGCTTTCTTGCACTTTCTCCAACGAGAACTGAAGCTTCTTGTTAGTCTCTTGGATCACTTCAAGCTGAGCCTTGCTAGACACCTCACTCTTTTGGGACTCTTGGAAAGTAACCTTCATCTTTTCTTCAAAGGTGGACTTGGTTTCCTGGATAAAGTGCTCAATCTTGGTGCGAGATTCCTTGATGATGGTACTAATGTCAGATTCAACATGATCACCACCTTGCTTGCGACGCTCAGTAATTGAAGCAGACATTTCGCTGAAAATGTTTTGAAGAGTAACTCGAGTCTCCTCAATGGCAATTCCAACAGACACCTTGGTCTTCTCAACAACCTCACCATGAGAAGATTTGGTATAGTCAACACCCTCGTATTTCTGACCAACAGAAATCTCAGCAGACGAGGCATGGCCAATTGAATGGATAACAGAAGCTGAAGTCTTGCATTCCTCAATAGCGGAATCAACACTTTCAAAGGTGGTCTTCTTCAAGACGCTAATCTTCTCTTCAAGTTCAGTGTGACTGGATGCACTTGAAGTGGCAACCTGAACACCAATCTTCTTTAACTCATTAGTCTGGGTCCAAGCAGTAGTTCTAAGCCAAGAAAGAGTCTTATGGAAAGACGTCTGAGAGGTACCAATTATGGAAGTAGTGCTACGCTTAGCCTTCTCGATGGAAACAATAAGTTCCTCTTGAGCCTTGACAATAATAGCCTGGATTTCCTGCTCAGTGCCCTTATTTTTAGCACATTCAGAGACACGCTCAGTAACGCTGGTAAACCAAGTATGGTACGTAGTTTGGATGTCAGTGTAGACCAAAGTCAAAGACTCAGATTTCTCTTGCTTGGTAGAAGCTACTTTAGTCTTATCTTCTACATGGATCGTTTCAGAGCTATTTCCAACAATCACATTAGCATGAGAAACAGATGGCTTTTCAGCAATAGCAATAGTATTTGAACTTGTGGTCTTCTTTTCATCCTTTCCTTCATAATGATGAACAATAGCAGCACTTGCAAGGGCAGCAGCAGCAGCACCAATAACAGCCGTTTTAACACCACTAGATGACTCTGATTTCTTGACTTCAGTGTCCTTCTTCTCAGTGACCTTGGTCTGCTCAACTTCTGATTCAACCACGCTAGTAGAGGCTTTACTAGTCTTCTTCTCTTCAGCTACAACAGCAGTAGAGGCCTTTGAAGAAGATGCTTCGACTTGAGAACCTGAAATAACAATGGTTTCACTTGCCTTGGTTGAATCACTAACAGTCTGGGATACATCAGAGGAAACCTTGGTAACTTCCTCTTTAATATCTTCGGTAGATTGCTTAACAGCAACGACTTCAGTGACTTGAGTAACAGTGGTAACAATCTTTTGAACTTCTGTCATGGCAATACGAGATACACTAGCACCAAAGGAATATTTGGTGAATCTAACGATATCCTCCTTTGTCACTTCAGACTTATCAACGCGCTTCTTGAACTGAGTAATATTAGCAATAATGGATGCCTTAATGTTGTCCAAGGAGTATTCGATACGACGTCTTTCAGCCCAGCTAAGATATGTCAAGTTGGCATAATAGGCACGGATTACGAGTTTAGCTTCTTCGATGCGAGTAGATACCTCAACCTGAGAGGCTTCTACCAAAGCAAGTGTATCCTTCTTGACATTTTGTTCAGAACCTTGTTCCAAGCACAAATTAATTTGCTCAGAAATTTCAATGAACCAACTTGACAAACGAGTTTGAGTTTCAACAAGTTTATCAGAGATTGTCTTTTGGGCAACAGAAACCATCTTCTCATCCAAAGCAACCTTGATCTCTGCTCTCTCAGATTCACTAGTTTCAAATCTCTGAACCTGAATAACTTCATGTGTAATAGCATTCTGGTACACATTAAGTTGTTCGGAGAGATGCTCTTCTGTGATACGTACAGTGTTCTGCCAAGTCTCCTCAGTGTATACAGTCTCCTTCTTTGAAACAAGAGTGCTCACATGACTAGCGATGGTAGTCTCAGTGACTTTAATGGCAGCCTCAACTGATTGGTTGATTGCATCCTTCTTGCTAGACAATGCAGTTGAACTAGTGCCTTCAAGATGGGTAGAAACAGAGGACTTGATCTCTTCTAAGCGAGTCAGGATTTGCTTATGAGAAGTCTCAACAAGAGTCTTAATCTCTTCTTCAGATGAACCCTTCTTCTTGGCAACTGCAATAGCCTCGTAAAGCTCAATAAGCCAATAACGAACTGTAACCTTGATGGTATCGGTGGTAACAAAAACATTTTCGAGTACGTTACTCTCAGTCAATTTCAAGTCACTCTTGGAAGACTCAGATTTCTTGACAACAATCTTCTTTTGTTCCTCAATAACAAGTTGATAATGGCTATCAACCTCCTCAGTAACAGAAGAAACGGTGCTTTCAAAGTTAATGTCAGCCACAGTGGAGACCTCTTGCAACTTCAAATGATCCAAGAACTTATCAAACACACGAGCGCGATAAATCTCTTTGACTTGCTGAATTGACATATGCCAAGTAGGAACAGATCCATCAATCAATTGATCCACAGAAGCATGAACACGGAGGTGTTCATCCAATCTTCTGAAAAGTTCCTCACGAGACTCATTGATGGTCTTGATAAGCTCAGACTTTGTCTTGCACTGATGAACACGCTGAGTGAAAACAATCTTCCAAGCATGGATAATAACACGAGACTCTTCAATGATTTCTACTGAAGTTTTTTGTGATTTACGGACCCAAATAGTTTCAGTACTCTTATTCTCATCAGTCACGGCAGAAGTTGAGGTCGAGTTTTGGATAACACTAGCGGCGCTTGAAGAAGATGTGGAGGTGGATGTACTCTCCTTCTTTTCCTGAGTAGCGACTACAGATGCTTGTTCCTTGGAAGCCTTGTGTTCAGAAACCTTATCAGCGACCTTGGAAACTGTACCAATAACTGCAGCACCTACTGCACCAGCAGTAACAGCAATGCCAACATCCTTCAAAATTTCATGGAAGCCGTGGCCCTTTTCAGTAGTGGTAACACCTGACTCAACTTTAGCAACAGTGTTGGTCTTTTTGACAAAGTGATCGACAACCTTGATGTCTGCTTCTTCAACACTTTCAATTATGGCACCTTGTTCAATGCACTCAGAAATACGTTCAATTGAAGAGGCAACGGTGGTTGTTACGCTTGAAATGCTAGTCTCAGTGGCCTTCTTTACAGTTGCCTTACCAAAGACAGGAACCGAGAATCTCCAGCTAATGATCTTATGGCTCTCAGTTGTTTCCTTACGAGATACCAAAACGACACTGGTGTTCTCTTGAAGGGTCTCAGATTGGTAACCAAGGACTAATTGAGAGTAACTGCCGAGGTGAATATGTCCTTCAGCAGTTAATGACCACTTCTGACTACTTGCGCCTGCTTCGGAAGTTTGGACAATCTTTGAAGATACATCAATGTTGCCTTTAAATTGAGAAAGAGAGAAAGAAAAAAAAATTAATATGGCAAATAAAAAAAAATAAATCAATTGTAATTATACCTTCAACATCAATGACCATTTTACTTCCATAATTGATCAATAAATTGTCTCTAAAAGTCCAAAGCTGACTCTTGTAATCCTTAAAGTTCAACTTCTTCAAGATAAGAGTAACACCAGAGTCAGTAGAAGCTTCATTCACAGCCAAAACAAGACTATCGGTTCCAGTTGAAGCAACCTTTATAAAGAACCAAGTGGCATCAGGGAAACGACCATAATGCTGAGAGATAGCAGTTTCACTCTTGGTGGACTTCTTTTGAGTAGAATATATCCAAGAAGATGCTGTAGTAATAGCAATGATTGAACTGTTTTGGACTTCCTTATCAGAGTAAACAGGAATGTGAAGCTGGACACTAGATTCAGTCGTCTCAGTTATCTTCTGAGTTGAGGTGATAAGTTCAAAGATTTCGGTTTGGCGAGATACAGTGAAGTAAGTTATCTGAGAGCTGATACTCACTGACAACTGACCTGTACTAGAGATGGTAAAGACCTGATCCACTGTGTCTTGACTACCAGACAATACAAGCTTGTTGGCTATTTTTTTTATGAAAAAAAAAAAAGACTAAGTAATTCATTCTTACAATAGTATATAAAAAATAATAATACTTACATTTCTTATCAAAAGTGAGGCGAAGCATATGCTTGTAATTAACAAGATATCCATCAATGTACACCCACAAGAATCTCTTGTGATCTTCATTCTCACCAAGCTTTACAAACGTAATAGCCTCTGAATCACGTTCACCTGAAGCCAAATAAGCATTCTCATTGCCAACACGAATAAAGAACCAATTCTCGGAGCTGGGCCATTGGTTTTCCGTCGTTACCTTGTGACAGAATGTCTCCTTGAGCCATTTGAATGCAACAATAGCAGAAATGGAGCTAGACACGACACTGATCTTTCCTGATTCAATGATGGTATAACCAATATCCAAAGCAGTGGTGTTGTTGGTCTGTTCCATTGGGATCAGACTGGGTACCTTGATCTCCCATCGCTGTTCGGGACGAGCATGGTTGTTCTTGACATGGGTCTTCTCTTCCTGGATAAAGACATCAACGGTGCTAGTGCTGGAGCTGATCTTCAATTCCTTAATGGTGAGGACCAAGTTGCGTTTTCCCTTGAGGTAAATCAAACCGCCTTCAGCACCATATTCCCAATGCTGATCAGTGTTTTTATCATCCTTGCTGGAAGTAGAGAGAACGAGCTTCTCACCAGATGTTACCTTGCTAGATAAAGTGGCATCCAAAACAAGGTTTTTACTCTTAAGGTTCACCAAACGCCCATTTTGGAATGACCAAAGTTGACTGGCATAATCAGTGACTCTCATGGGGGCAATAACAACCTTGACACCCTCTTTGATGCTTTCCTCAACGACATCAAGAACATAACCGTGAAGATAGCTCTTGATTAAGAAGTAACCAGCAGCTGGGAAGTTGACATTTTGGTGAGTCTTGTATCGAACTACCTTTTCGAAACCGGTAGGTACATAGTTACTCTCCAAATGGAATGAGTCCTTGCGATCGTTTTTCAATGAATGATAGGATGTTTTTTTGAAAACAGAGTGGCCACTCTCCTTCTTTTCAGTGAGAGTAGTTGAGCTAACCGTATTCTCTACTGGTTTAGAAGAAGTAGCCGAGTTGAAAACACTGGCACCAGCAGTGGCGATAGCGGTAGTTGCAGCAGTCGCAACAGCAAGCTTCTCAAGAGCACTAGTAGAATCTGAAGTGGTGGAATCGTCATCATCCGAATCAGAATCACTATCAAGATTATAGTCATCAGCTGCTTCTTCCTTCTTGGTAACGGAGAGAGATTCCTCAGAGACACTTTCAAGGACAGCGCCAGCAACAACAAAGTCCACATTGGAGGCAGAGCTTGATTCCGTAGTGGTCGTAGTGGTTGTGGTTGTAGTAGTCGTTGTTTTGTTGGAATAGACTGGCTTGGAGAACACCCATCTCAACCATGCTTCAGATTTCAATGTTGTCTCGTGCTGACCTTCTGCATTGATAAACTTCTTTACACGAAGTTCACGAAGACCAACTTGAGCACCAGCCACAGATGCACGTCTTGAATTGGAAATACCAACAACAAGATGCTGATCAGAGCGCAAATGGATCTCACTATTCACAGTAAGAGACCAGAACTGAGATACAGACATGGATTGCGATCGTACAAAGAGAGGAGTGCGAAGACCATCCTCTACCAATAGGCCCTTTGTCACACTAGCGTCCAAAGCAAGACCTGTCTTTGCATTAATGAGATGACCCTCACGATAGGCCCAGAACTGCCACAGGTAGTCCTTGTAATCAAGAGGTCTCAAAGTTACTTCGTGCTCGTTCTGTCCCTTTTCACCCACACGTGGCTTGCGCTCTACCGTCAATGCGAGCTTCTCCTCTCCATAATTGATACGGATAAAGAAGCCGGCCTCAGGGAAGAGACCCCATCGATGCACCACAGAAGATTCAGATCGCTTATCATAGGTATCAATCTTGGTGGTCTTGACAGTTGTCTCACTCACGTTACTAACAAAGATTTCACTACCTTGCTTGCTCAGATCAGTAATCTCAACAGAGCCAGGACCACTTCTGCCAAAGACAGGGATAGCAAAGGACCATCGTTGATACTCGAGATCGAGGGAACCACGTGTTACGAGCTGAATTTCAGCACCCTCCACGGCTTTACCACCCTTGGCACCCATCACCAAACCAGGACGCGACTGTGGGTGGAGATGACCCTCAACAGAGAGAGACCAGAGCTGGTTCTGGCGATTGCGCTTGAGATACTTTTCGTTCCACTGAATCAGGTTGCTACCTGCTTCTAAAGCACCACCAGCAACATCAATAACGTACTCGGAGGAGAGGTTAACAAGACAGCCATCATCCTGGTAGTGCCAGAGTTGCTGACGGAATCGCTTGTAATCAATCTTGGAAAGGGACAACTTGGTACCTTTATCCTTGTTAGGAGAGGTCAATACAAGGGAGCTATCTGCCTTGGAACGAATGTAGAACCAGTTCTCGGGGAAGACTCCGATGGTTTGAGTCACCAATTTGGATTTTGAATAAGGTGCTATTGAAGGTAGATTAGTATCTATAAAAAAAATATAGTTCAATTTTTTTTTTTTTTCTTCCTTACCGATGTACTTTCGAACAGTCAGCAGAATCTTCTCGGTACGTACGACAACATCGACATTCTTCTTGTACACCTCACTATAACGAGACTCATAATGACCATGCATAAAGTCCCAAGTGTAATGAGCACTGGTGTTGCTAATGTAAGCAAGTTGGACATGGTAAGAGTTACCCTGTTGGATAAGAGCAAAACCAAGTTCGTTTCTGGGTTCAGAGACAATACTACCATCGGTCTTGACGAGCCATGTTTGACGGGAGTCAATCGTGTTTTCACTAGTATGTAACAACTTTTCTCTGATTTGAAGTTGACTTCCACTAATCAAATCATCTAATTAAAAAAAAAAAAAAAAAAAAAAAGAGGGGGTTAGTTTATCTTTATTATTATTATTATTATTATTATTTTGTTTACCTGATGCATGTAAAACTAATCCAGTAGCACAATGCACTAAAAATCCATCTTGATACACCCACTTGAAATGTTCACTCTGACCGAGCGACATCTTCTTTACGCCAACAAAAGAAAACGCCTCTGATTTCTCAGGAGCCAATGCCATGCCATCGTGTGCACCAATAAAGAAGGGCTGGTTAGGCCAGTTAGCAATACGATGAACGACCTTCTGAACGGCCTTTTCATTAAAGCGTTTCCATTCAACCAAGAGCGTGATGGTCCACGATTTCAAAACCTGGATATCGTTCTCCACAGTGATATCGGGTGTCAAGAGACCAAAGCGATGCTCAGTTTGGCAGGAAACGTGGTCGCCAACTACAAGACGATAATTGCCTTTAAAGGCTTCTGGGACGAGCGTGAAGGAGGGGTTGGATCCATGGACTAAGAATCCATCGATGGAGAGATGCCATCTTTGGCTGAGAGAGTTTGCAACACGTACATCTTGATAGATAGCTGATCCGATTGTCACATCTATTTTTTAAGGGGGTGTGTAAGAAACATACAATGTGATTTTTTTTGTAGAAAAAAAACAACAAAACAAAACCAAAAGGAGTAAAGTGTAACGTTACCTTTTACGTCAATAGCTAACTGGGTTTCGAAATTGATCAATACACCATTCCAGTACATCCACAACTGCTTACGCCAGTGTGTGTTGTCAATGGGAGCAAGAGAGAGCTCATTCGATTCACTATCAGCAGTAAGCACAATTGGAGAAGCTGAATCCTTACTCACAAACGAACGAATGAGGAACCAACCACTTGGATATTGAGCATAATGATGATAAGAAATAGTTTTCTTGACCGTTGTTTCAGTAACAGAGGCTAATAAATAAGTTTTTTTTTTTTTTTTTTTTTTAGTAACTCGTATTTTCTTGAAGGGAATAACAATGACAAAGATCACTTACAAGACTTTTGTTTGAAAACAGGAAGAACAAAATTCCATCTCTGTTCCTGATGATCAGGTGTCTTCTTGTGCGTAATGAATACATTCGACTTGTTCTTCTTGGCACCGTCAATAGCCAAAACAATCTCCTTGTGATTCTTGGAATGAATGTAGCCTTCAGCAGAGAGTCCCCACAATTGATTATCATAATTTTCCTTCTTCTGGGTATATTGACAGAGCTCAGTGCCACTTACAATGCAACCTATGCAAAAAAAAAAAGGATGTTGAGTATATAAATAAATCAATGCAAAACAAGATGCCAAATGTATATATAAACTGATTTCATTACCTCCTTTCACATCCAAAACTAGCTTTGATGCCTTGTTAAATAGGAAGCCATCCTTGTGTCTCCAAAGCTGACCTGCATAGCTCTTGGTATTCAACTGGCTCACCAACACAGAAGCAGCCAACTTGTTTGTCTCATCCACCGTAAGCACAAGACCTTCTTTCTGGTTCTTGATAAAGAACCAACCATCTGGGAAGATACCAATCTGTTCACTGACAGTTACAATCTCGCTTGTGGTCTTTTTGAAAATGGGCAACACGACAATGAATCGCTGATGCTTACGGTGCTTGTTTTCAGTGGCCTTCTTTTGGAGCTGGACAGAGGCACCCTCGTTGTTGAGACCAAACCAGCTATCCTGCTTGAAACCGAGCACATAGTCCTCATCGTGCTTGAGGTTGACGTGGCCGTCATCAGAGAGGAACCAGGCTTGCAATTTGTAGTCCTTATCAGAGCTGTCAGCAGATTGACAGATGGATGCATCCTCAGTGAGGTCATCGGCGGTGAGGAAGAAACCAGAGTTCTTGTTAATCAGACGGTTGGTGATGACATCGAAATGCCAGAGCTGACTCTCATAATTGGTCTTGCGAAGGGGCTCAAGGGAGAGCTTGCCGCCGGCACTGTTCATGGAGGAGGCATCGACACCAATGAAGTGGCCGGTTGATTCGGATTTGATGAAAAACTCGGTTTCTGGGAAATTATTGAGTTTGCCATGAGCACTTTCATCAAGACACGCTTCTTCCACTAGTAAAAAAAAAAAAAAAAAAAAAAAGAGAGAGAGGATGAGTAAAAAAATGAGATTAAAAAGAAACGTGAATCTAAATTACCATGAGTACTTGTTGATGTTGTACTTCCAAGTGAAGCACCACTCATGGTACGCTTCAAACTGGCGATTGAAGGTGCAGCAGCTACAGAGCTTTGTTGATTAAACACTGGTGTTACAAACGTCCAGAGCTGTTCTTTATGATCGTGCGACTTTTTTGCTAACTGAAGATGCACGCGTAATCCCTCATTACGACTAAAAAAGGATTCCTTAATACCAAGCACCAAATCAGGGTTCTGTGAGGTATAGATGTGTCCCTCAGACGAGATTTTGAAAAACTGAGAGTGTGAATTGGTATTCTCAACATTCTGTACAATTTCGGCTCCAACTTTAAGATCGCCTATAGAAAATGATTTTTAATTCACACACATGAAAAAGAGGGAGAGGGGGGGGGGGCATTTTATTACTATTATTATTACCTTTTGTTACATCACACACAAAAGACATTCTTTTATTAATCAGACGTCCGGCTTCATCATGACGCCAAAGTTGAGACTCATAGTCTGTCTTCTTGAAAGACGCAATTACGACAGGTTCACCAAGAGCATCTTTCTCTGGTGATAAATAATAACCGTTGCTCTGGTTTTTGATAAAAAACCAACCTTCTGGAAATGTAGACATATTTTCAGAAGAGAATATTAGGATTTTTTTTTGGTTAAGTTTTTACAATAAAATACAACTTTTTTTTTTTAGGAGAGTTATTTAAGAAAGAAAACTGATACAAAGATTTACAAAACGGGTATAAGTTACAATAAGAGAGTACTTTTCTTTTTAATAAAGCAAAAAAAAGGAAAAAGAAAAAAGAAGAAAAAAAAAATGGGGATAAGCAAAATCCCTTCTGTCAATGGTGTCTATTTATGTTATTCTAGACTTGTGGCGCCAAATAGATTATGCATTTTGCAAGTGGGATCTAACACATAAAAAGAACATTTCGATGGTACCACAAAATATCATTTAAGGTATGAAACTTGTTGTATCCAGGCACAATGAAGAGAGCGAGTTCCTAATCCGATTTTACGCCGAGATTACTGCCGCTGTCAAACAATCTGATTTCAAGATTCAGATTTTAGTTTTTTTGAAATAGGAATCAATTATTACGTGTAAATGATGATGATGATTTATTTATTGTACTTTTTATTCCATCTTTATAAGTGTTAGTGCTTGTATTAACGTTAAAAGTAAACTAATAGTGCTGCAAACTATAATTTTTATTTTTATTTTGCTTATATATCAGGAAAATGAAAACAAATAAGTGTTATTTGGAAAGATCCGAAAACGCATGATTTTGTATTCTGCCTCAGTTCTATTCGTGTTTCTATATACAAAAAAAAAAAAAAAGCAATCAAGACGCGTCTTGTTTTTACTGTTTTTTCCTACATCCTTCATCTTAAGTATATATATAGTTTTATCTAAACCAATAAAGCCAATATATATTTAATCTAAGTATAATAATAATAGCAATCAAAGATGATTAAACGGGTGTCCAGGTTTGGTAAATTGAGAAGTACAAAAAGTTTATTTTGAGCAGAGATGCAAAGATGAGTGAGAGTTTTAATCTAATTTTAAATCTTGCGAGCGCCTGAAATGTCACATATTTTCTGGCTCATTTATTTATCAAAGCGTCATTTATACAACAATAAAGTATTCATACAGTTAATCAGAATTTCTATGCATTATATTAATGTATTACGCGCATTTAAATAGTCATTGAAAAAGATAAGGGTGTGAACCGCGAGAAAAAAAAAAGCCATATTTACCATTCTTGTCTAGGTAAATAGCATGTTGATTTCTGTTTTGAATAAAGTTTGGTGCTATTTAGTAAACTAAAATAATTCGCAAAAATAAGTCTTCATGTCGTGCAAAACTAAGCTGGGCGTACAAGTGTGAAAATGATACACCAACATTGAAAACAGCTTTAGTGTTTGCATATTTTATAAATATCAAGTTGGATGTGTTCCGATTAGTTCAATCGACCTAATGTTTATACGCGTCTGTTCTTTACACGCTAAACTACAAGAAGGAACTTTATCAATAAGAACTCTATTGACTGTGATATATAATGTATAAAATGAATACGTAAAAATCTAGAGCTCTTTATTACTTTATGAAATGATATGTATATTTTTTGCTTGGTTGTATAATATTATTAAAGTATTTATATATGCGATAAATATATGTACGATTTAAGATTCTATGCAAGATATTGCTGTGCAGTTCGTTTCAGGACCCCATTCACTTGAAACATAAAGTACGATCCAATAAACATAACAACAGTCAAACACAACATTGGTAAGCGCATGGTAAATTGAATGTTCATATCTTCACTCCAGCCCATCACTGCTACCAACAATACGCCTCCAATGTTTCCAATCGTAAACAAATAACCTGTTGGAATGATCTCATTGACTGGATAGAAGAGTTCACTCGAGTATTGGAATATGGCTGGCGCAATGGCTATATTTAGAAAAGGAAAGTTATATTAGTATCTCTCTTTCTTTCTTTTTTGTAAGTATACAAGTACCATAAGATGACAACCCAAATAGCACGCTATATAAGTATATGTATATAATAATTAGATGTTATAGAAGACCAATATATTTCTTCTTCTATTCTCTTACCATGATACAACAACACCAAGCTTCCATTTAAGCTCTGTTGAAACATATAAACCCACAACACTAAATGCAGTAAGAAGAGATAGCAATGTACACACCTTTCGATACTTTAATGTCTTGTCAAGATAATAACCAAATCCTATACTTGCAGGAAAGCCCACAAACAACATGAGCGCACCCAGCATACCAATATGCTCTTCATTAATCTGATCCTTGAATGGCGGAATCAGAATCTGAGCAAGTAAGGTTATAATAGCGCACTGTGCACCCATTATAACTCCATATGAAATAAGCATATAGATAAATCGCTTTTCTTTCCATAACTGCGATGATTGATCAGCCGAGCTCATTTCAGTCACCATGCTTTTTATTAATAAATAAAGTTATTATATAAAGTCCTCCTTCTTCTTGTTCTTTTTTGCACTTACCTCTTCCAATAAGGCGGTGTTCTTTGAAACGCAAACCAAATCAAAGCAAGAACAGCTACAGTCATCATGAACTATGCATTTGAATATCATAAATAAAAGGTCGTACTTTTTAATATATAAAATCTCACTCACCTGAATAAAAAGTAGATTTGGTATATCTGTCAAACGAGTAGCTTGTTTCACAACCAACGGGGTCAAAGCACATCCAGCGGCAATCCCGAGATTATTCGCCGAAACAGCAATAGAAGTAGCCACATTGATTTCATCTTCAGGAAACCAAGCAACTGCCAAGCGAGGTGGAATGGACAGCATAAAGACTTGAGCTAATAAGACAACATGTTACCATCTTTTTGCTATCATAAACCATACACACACTACTTACCAATGGCACCAATGGTCTGACCCATAAACAATATAAAGAAACCCAAAGTAGACGGAGTTGCTCCGAGCCATCGAACACCACCAGCCAATGCATTTAAACTAGCGCCAATAAGAATACCACGCCTAAGTCCATCCCCACCTTGGTGCTGATCATCATCATCTTGCTTACGATCCTCGAAGAACTTGAATGCAAATTGTACTGCAAAGGGATAAAGAATCATATAAATGGAAGAAAGTGAATTGATGGCATTGGTTGTCATTGTTGTTGCATCCTTAAAATAATACTCTACAAAAATATAAAGGCAGGGTGCAAAGGTAATCCACCTTTTTTTTGTGCAATATTTCAGTTTTTATTATTATTATTAAATAGAATGTCTGTTTCATTTATTTACATTAAACCACTTGAGAAGGAAAAACATGAAAAGGAAAAGAGAATGAGACCTCTCCATTTATCCTTTACTGGTGGAATGAGTGGTTCATATTCTCCCGACATTTGTTTATTATTATTATAAATAATACAAGAAGAAGAAGAAGAAGAAGAAGAATCGATGACGAGCCCTAGATACTTTCTTATTTATGATAATTGCTATGTATAAACAGAGAGAAGAGAATACAAAAAAAGGTTATCATCAGTCGAATCATCTGATTCGAGATCTCGTTCCTGAGATTTAATTTTATTTAATTTTTATAATGCTATTAGCATCAGCAAGATGCAATATGACTTGACAAGGACATAAGCAGTAAAAAAAAAAGGAAGGAGGACTTATATTACACCACATTCATTTGACAGCTCGCAGTTATGATAAATAGGGTAGAAATAGTGATTGTATCGTATTGATTTACACTGTTACTTTACATAAAACTATGGATATCATTCTATTACACTTCAATGCAACAGATGATCTACCCTTTTAGACTATTTTACCAAAAAGTAAAATGTATCAGAATTGGATATTGATCATCCATTAAAAATACAATGATGTTTACTGTTAATATCAAGTTATAAAGTAAGGTGTTGAGTTTAGTGAGTGATAAACAGGTTCAGCTTTATAAATTTCTGTAATTCTGTCTAATAACAAAAAGGTAGAATTTTAAAACTCTATGTCTGTATATTTAGGAGTCATTATCCCGTGAGATGATATCTTACTGTGTCACTAAGGTGGTGGATGATCTTCTTTGTTATGACTTGATGTCATGTTTCCCTGCTTTAATAACAGAGGTAATTCAGCTAATGAAACGACATTACTTTACCATTCAAAAGAGATCAAAGCGAATGGTTTAAATATATTTCTATTACTACTCACTATCCAAGTACAAACTGACAGGACTCATTTTAGAGATTTATATTTAAGAAAACTCACACAGCTATTCATCGTATTAAGGAAATGTATGTTTTGAAATAATAACAATGGTAATATCATTTGTTCTATTGAATTCACTTTTACTATATGATGTCATAAGACTTCTCAAAAAGGTTCCATCCCAATACTATCTGCCATTTTTTGTCGTTGGATAAATAATAAAAACTAAATCTGGCTGCTGTTCTTTGTGGTTTTGATACAATTAGACCAAAGATCAGATGGAAGAAAGAAAAAAAAAAAGGAATTATAAAAATGGATAAAAGAAAACAACATGTTTTTTATGATAAAAAAAGTCGTAATTTGTGTTTAAAAGAGTAAGAAATCAGATGAGAAATATCTAAGTATCATTATAAAGTGCAATCATATTGATGAATAAAAAAATCATACACTCCTTTTTACAAGGTGACTTGAAAAGCTGAAAAACAGTGTATGAGAAGGAAAAGCAATATGTTCAGGTAAAGAGTGTTATTTAAAGTGGGGCACTAACTATCTACATTTTATATATAAATCAGTGGTATAATGTATCACTTATCCCATTTTTTCTTACACGCATTTACACATTGTTAATTATGGTTTTGAAGACTTCTGAAATACAAAATGTTTTCTTATCATGCATTCGCTGGAAAAGAAATACCGGTCTACATTCCGAAATACCCAAACCTTGAATATTTGGTAGCAAAAAAAAAAGGGGGGATTTCGGAAAAACCGCATTGGTGAGATCGCTGGAGAAGCCTATCATGAGGCTCCAGGAAGTGCTCTAGTATCTTATGAATGCTATTAGTTTTATACTATTTTAAAGCATGAGGTGAAAAAACTTTGAAATCACGAAGGTAAGCTAACCACACAATCATCTTTGGCCAAGCAGTTATATTAACCATAGTGCCTTTTTTTTTTGGAAACAGTGGCGAAATAACTTCAGCAGTTACAAAGGACACTCGGGAATACATCAAAAAGGTTGTGATAAATGTAAGAAGACAGATGTATAGAGAATAAGGACGGTTAATAAGTGAGTCTCTTGTTCTTGTTTATTTAGTAGAAAAGTGAGAGAGAGCTCATTTAAAATACTGGAAAGATTATTTATAATAATGGAGATTAGATGATTATTTGATACAGGGTCTTCATTCATAAAAGGAAATTAAGTTGGTGGTTCAGGTCGATTATAATAAGGAATATCTGTCATACACGACAAAGGTGTTTAATGTTGATTCAACAACAACAACCTTTGGACGGAAACTCGACGTAATGGTTGTCGGTAACGAGTCAAAAGTACTATTATGTGCAATAGAATGGAAAAAACAGAACGTGGATAAAACTAAACTATTATTACAACAAGCAAAGAACATACGAGTTAATAAATGTCACCTGAGCCATATATTGAAAATGAACTTTACCGAAAGTGAAAAGAAGCAAACGATAGTGACCGGAATGGACTGGCGCGGTAAGTCGATCATCAAACACTATGTTGGTCAAGATAAAAGATAATTGAGTACTAATTATCACTGTGAGCAATAGGCTTGAACGGATATATGTTTGGCGTTAAAAAAGTGGACAATATTTATTCCTCTGTTTTAATTGGCACTTTGATGATACCCACTCACCTCAAGCTAGTGGAGGAATTTGAAGACACGCTTGTATTACTTTTAAGATGGAGAGTACGTTTATATTAATGACAAAAAAAAACATGTTTATACGATAGCTAATCTATATTTTGTAAAATATAGAGCCATCTTATCAAGTTAGCCGAACAAATAAACTTGTCCCAATTAAGAGAGCAACTCAATTCAAATTTCGAAGGTATTATAGCTACTGGTTTGAAAAGACAAGCAAGCGCAACAAACATCACATACATGTCACCAAAGAGAAGATGTGATATTAACGAAGTATATAGAACAATAAAGGAAAAAGACAAGAAGAAGTGAGTCTCTGGTTCTCGGTTTATTGTGTATGAGTGAGAGAGAGCTCATAATAAATACTGTTCAAAATTGATACATTAATTACTACAAGATCTGAGGGAATAATGCGGAAGGGATTCTCCATTCCGATTTCAAACGCAGGCTCGCTCACTCTTTACTTGAAAAAGCCAAGGATTTTGAGCGTTATGCCGAAGGTACTGAGGCAGAACCAATGCGCACGAGAAGCCAAAACTCTAGTGATGCCCACAACTATGTAGTTCTTGCTCAATACCCAGAACTTTTTTTTTTTTGTATAAACGTTTATTAGAGTCTTAAAATGTATAGGATGGAAATGGAAGTTAAGACTTATTTGTTAGGGTTGTTATATAAAACAAAAAATATAAGAGGAAAAAAAGAATAGAAAAGTACAGATTGAAAAGTGGAGAGAAACGAACAATTATTATAGTATATCAAGCTTAGAGATCTTCTTCTTTTTGAAGACGAGAGAAGGCTTCGAGTATTCTCGGAAGAATGACATGCAAGGTAATTGGAGTTCGATGTTTATGATTCTGTGTAATGGCAATCCATGTAGCATGAAGGGTAACTCCCAATATATGACCAGGTTGTAAGAACAGCGGATTCAATGGTTGGGATGGTAGTTGTGGGAATTCAAGGCGAAGAATATATCCAAGGATGATATTAGTGACTGCAGTGCTTGAGGAAATAGAAGGTAGCCCGGAGATGTATGGATGTAGGTATTCTGCATAAGTATGCTGCCATATATTCCAGCTAGTGTGACAAGTAATAAAAATATGAACCGCATCTGCGTCACCAAAGTCACATCAAGGACAAACACGGGTTTTACATTGTAATGGACAACTGCGGAATCCATCATAGAGCCTTTGTTGTTGATGCGATAATTAAAAGAGGCTATAGACCATTATTTAAGCCACCATACTTCCCTTTCTTGAATCCTAATGATCTAAGTTTAAAAGGAATATAAAAAGAGATTCACTGGAAAAGGATGATAGACTTTCGGATCGGATTCGAGATGCTTGCAACACTATAACTGTTGAAGACTGCCAAGGGTGGATACGACACTTTGAAAGCTTTTGGGAAAGATGCTACCAGAATTTTGTGCTTTAGATTTACATTCCTATTTCGGGAATGCTGCAGATAGATAGATTGTTTATTTATCGAGAAACAGAGAGAGTATTTATATCCTCTTTTTGCTTCCACTATACTCAAAGTATTATATAATATAACAGTTTACACATCCATGTTGTACATATCCATATATTATTCTCAGATCTACCATCAAACATACTGTCATCAATCATAAGGCAAACACAAAGTGTCATAAGCATACAATCACTCCATTCAACTTGCATAATTATTATTATTTCAAATTGTAATGAGATACTATCTAAGTGGTTACAAGATATAAGCTTAACAATAGTTATCCAAACTTTATTATGATTTCATTTATTTATATTATTTTAAGATTGAATTATTTATAAACACCAATTCCTATTGGAAGATCATTTCCTAGTTAAAGTTCTCCATAATTTATTTGTTCTTGAGAATCACATTGTCTTTACATTCACTTGTAATTCCACCTTTCCTTATCTCCACTAACAAAATTAATAAACAGCGTGTCACATATTCAATTCTTTTAAATTCAAAGTATGGTGCACTGAATCTCCGGTGAAGCACTCTCAGATCCATGTACAACCTTTTTCACATTCAAATAAACATTTACAACACGTGTTTTCAATGTTCCCATTTATAAACTTGATCTGATAGCTTCCAGAATGCAACATTTGCTTCATCATGATCCTGGAAAAAACGAATTATTTAAAAAGATATTATAATATATTTGTGTAATGATTTTCTCCAAAAGAAAAACTATGGTATAGAGATTGATGAGGAGGTTTTATAGGTAAAAACTTTGAATTTAGTTTCGTGTTACGGAATAAGCGGATTTACTCCCTCTCTTTCTTTCACTCTTTCTTTCACTCTTTCTTTCACTCTTTCTTTCTCTCTCTTTTACTTTTCGCATTTCCCCCCTCATATAACCGATGCTTAAACTGTTTAAAAAAGATAAAGAACTTGCTCATATAAAATACAGTGATGCGGAATTATTTTCAGCTTTAAAAGGTAAGTTCATTCTTGATGACTTGCATATATCAACCTCAACATGGCTCATTGTGTGTAAAATCACTATAAAAGAGGATGGAATCAAGTTCACAAAAGAAGAGATTCAAAAAGCTAAAGAAAACGACAAAGAGACACTTTATCATATTGGTGAGACCTACTATCACATTAGAAAATACACCAAAGCATTCCCATGGATTTATAAAGTAGCACTCAAAAGTCATGGCAAAGCACAATATAGACTAGGTTATATATATCAAAAGGGATATGGAGTATCTGGAGATTATGAACTTGCCATGAAATGGTACAGAAGGGCGGCTTCAAATGGGAGTACAGAAGCAATGTATATGATGGGTTCACTATATCGAATTGGCTGCGGTGTATCAGAGAGTGATAGACAGGCCTTGAAGTGGTACCTGAAGGCAGCCACACATGGAAACACAGATGCAATGAATAACGTTGCCCATTTGTATGAATGGGGATACGGTGTAACTAAAAACATCCGCGCCGCTGTGAAATGGTATTCAGGGGCGGCTGATCAAGGGAATACTGAAGCTATGTATAGTTTAGGGCACCTTTACGAGACTAAAGATAACGTAAAAGATTTACAAAAGGCAATCCATTGGTATCAAAAAGCTGCCATGCATAATTATAAAGATGCAACGGAGAAGGTTAAAAATTTAAACGAACAAGGGTATTTTGCTAAAGAGGAACAAAAAGGTATTGCCACTTGATGATTTATTTTAATAATAATGAATTGCAAACGTTTTATACAGAGGAAAAAGTCAAGACAAATGACAAAGGTAGCAATAGTATAGTGAGCACCAATAGTGATCCGTATTCTTCTTCAACAATCAACGGTGAAGACCAAGCCAACAAGTTCCTTCAAGGCAAGATGAGTCAATATCAAGACATTGATCGAGAAAAACCCCAAAAGAACCAAGAAATAAGTAAACCCAAGCAAGAACTAGCAGTATCAGACAATAATATTCATCAAAAAAATAATGATGATTCCACCAATAATAACGCTGATCTAAACTATGACTCTGATGAGAATTATGCTGATCCAAACTTTGATTCTGACGATAATCATGCTGATCCAAATTACGATTCATCTGATAACGAGGATAAAACCAAAGATATATATTACGACTAGTTTATTCGGAAACAATAATAAAATGCACAAGTGTTGATTTTATGTTAAATCATATCTCAAAGTGGACGTAATTCTTATTATTTAATAAAAATCTGTGTAGTCTGGCGTTGTTTTTAGGCAAGAGAAGGATGGCTCTTTTTATTTATTTTTTTTAGCAAGAATTCTTATATTTTATACTAATAATCTAATATGACCTTATTTTATTTTTTTTTAGTCAAAATTCAGTAATATATTAAGAATGGTTAAATTATCTTGTTTTATTTTGATATATATATATATATATATATATATATAACATGCATGGGAATATGAAGCTTATTTTTGTTGGAGTTTTTTTTCTTTTTTTTTTTTTTTTTTCCGCTAAGCGACATCAATATAGCTGTATTTTTTTTGTGATTAATAAGCGATCATATTGTTTATATATAGTTGCTGGACAGAGTTGAATTCAAAGCATAGCATTTCATCGAGATGTGTTATTGCGTCTTCAGGTGTCATTTGACGTAGCCTATCCCAAACACGAGTCTCATCTGGTACTTTAACATCCGTAGAATTCTTATGTTGATTTTTTATGTGATAGTAACGGTCGTTATTGTTTCTATCTGTAGTAATTTTTATATACGCACATGGTATCAAGCAAAGGTCTAAGCGGTAAAGATTGAAGATACCGAGTTTTACAACTCCTGTAGCTCTTATGCAGTAGCTGAGTCCAAGATAACGGAGATGTGGTAAGAAACTAGATATAAAGCTGTACACTCCTGGGAATACCTCACGGATATCAATCTCAAGTTTGGTAAGAGAGTATGCTTGATGATGTATCTGAACAGAGTATATTAAATGAAATGTTTCAATTTTGAGCGATTCGAGTGAGTTTGAACACGAGGTGAATATATCATCCAAGTTAATTTCGTATTGCGAGTAGCTCCATGACATAACAAAATTATGCATTCCTTTTATATGTAGAATCTTCAGTGATTTTAGATTTTCCAACACGTCGGAGACCCATTTAGAGCTGTTAATGTTTAAAGTTAATTGCTGTATAAAGTTTTTGCTGTTTCTGAAGCTTATACGTCTATCTTTCGACAAGCTAAAGTGCATGAATATATTCAAAGAGTGTGCTTTAAATCCCAAAGCATAAACATTATTTAACAATGATGAAAGCGCTGTCGAGCAGTTGATTTCTAATGAATTGAGTCCGTGATCTAAACACAATAATAAAGGCAAGATTCCGCACTCTACAAGTTCCTCTTCAACATCTCTTTTAATCATTACTGTAGAATCAATGATAAATCGAAATTTTAATAGATTTATACACTTGTATTGTATATATTGTAGACACCTTAATATTGTTATCGTATCATTATTTGCGTCATCATGGCGAAGAGTAATTAATAGCGTCTTTAGTGATTTTACAGGAGTAACGAGTTCTGGTGCAGTCTTTGTGTCTTCACTTAGAGTTTTCAGTATTACATTATGTAGTTCCAGATATTTTAGTAATACTAAATTAGATAGTATTTTTTCCAAGTCATTTATCGAGATTTCGATTCTTCCCAAAGTGAGACTGATTATGTTTGGTGCATTAGCCAGGATATCCATATTCATGATACTAATAGAGCCGCCATTATGAATGACGAGTTTTTCAAGAGCATTATACATCCCTAGAGACAATATACATTGATTAGGATGTAAGCAGTGGTACTGTTCAAGAACTTCGATTTTAGAAACCCAAGTCATACGATTCATTTGTCTTTGATCGTTTTCTTTAGGATTACTTTCAATAATGGTGTCCGAGGAGCAACTGTATATGTAAAGTGAGCGTAATTTGGGGAAGTAGTTTGAAAAATAGTCTAAACAACCCCACTGAGATACTGGAGAGTGAACAACCATATTCTTTATTTGTGCTTTTCTTGAGGGATGTGAATCTAGAAATTGACCTAGTCTACCAATTGTATACTCTTCATTGATATGAATTGTATCATACAGAACTTCCGAGCGAATAACATCTGCCCACTGGTGACAAACAAGCATACATTCTTGTTTTTCGCAAAAGTGAAGGTTTACAAATATGCTTGATAAGAGTTCCCCTGGTAGTTGATCCATTTGGTCAAAGTAAGAAAAGAAACCAATTATATATATATATATATATATATATACTGTATTGAATTGAATTGAATTGAAGGAAAAGAAAGGTTATCATTTTTATATGCTTCTGTTTAATAAAAGTTGAAATTTTAGTAATAAAGTATGTTATCAATTTACATAAAAGGTGAACAGCTTTTCCTTGTAAGTAATGAGAACATTAATCAGGGTCCTTCTTTTTTTTTTTTTGTTCCACATGTAAAAAAAGATAAGGGCTTTACATCATCTATTAGTCGTACATCACTTTGAAATGACATCAGAATCAAACTTAAAGGGTTATTCACTGTAAATGTCAATAAGCACCAGTCTGTAAGTCATGATTAATCAATGCTTGTCTTATCAGACTTGAAGAACTTTTTTTTTTTTTTCTCACTTAAGGTTTTAAGTTACAAATGTTAAAAAAAGAGTTCCAGAACAAATTTTCATTAAAGTCTAGAATGTGATTGATATTGATCAGAACAACTACCAACCATTTGAAAAAGATATCTATCTATGTAAGCTCTTCTATATCCTATTATATAATCTTCGTGCATTGTAATAAACGTCTTTTTGTTGAATTTTAGTTATGTGTTTTTTTATTATTTTAAATAAGAGTACAGGGAAGAGAATATGTCGCTTATTAGGATAAATAGTACGACTTGTCTCTAATTCAGTATAAAATTTGTTTATTGAAACTTTACGTAGTGTACATTCATTTTAGCAGCTTTTGGTTGAATACTGGAAATATTTATGTGAATGTAGCGGAATAAAATATGTATTGTAAACTGATAACAAACAATAAAATTAGCATTGCCAAAAGGCAAAGGAGTTGTTGAAATCTATATTATATCCTAATGTGCTATTGAACATACAAGTCTTTGCGTTACCATTTTTTGAAAGCTAGTGTCAAAAACTAATGAGTAGTAATTATAATAACATTATTTGATTCACCCTTTTCTTTTTGAGAAAAGAGAGGGTTTGTTTTGTAAAACTTAATATCATACGTTTATACAGTCCAACCTGGATATCAGAATACTCTCTAATGGAATAATCTGAAAATCGAAATAGATTTGGTAGCATATATTCCATCCTTCTTCCCTTTATGATACATGAATTAGGAGCTGGTCAATGGAATACAGAGACTATGTCTTGTTAATAGACTATAGAATATGAAAACCTCCATAATGTAACATTCCAATATCTAGGTTTGACTGTACTGAAAGTCTAACTTTCATTTTCCTGTCTCATTCCAAACTAATGAGTAACCATATAATTTATATATAATTGCTGAACAGAACCAAATTCAAAACGACTCATTCCATCCCCGTGTGCTGTCGCTTGTTCAGGTATTATCTGACAAAGTCTATCCCAAGAGAGTAAAATATTTACTATAAATATTAATGATCAACAGGTTATAGGTTGTTTTTAATCAATCAACTTTAAGAACCCGTTTTTTCATATTTATGATTCGCAGTTACACATGTTGATAAGTGAAACAGATCTGCATACAAACAAATAATACGTTTAATGTTGAGTAGAACCAATCACGCTAAAAGATATATATTTATTTATTTACTTTTAATTAATTATATATTATAAATCCATCCACTCTCTCTATTCATTCTTTTTATTTTTATTATTGTTGTTATTTTTCGCCACGAAGTTGGTAACTGTAAACTGTCTATAGATATAATACACCAAGAATAAACAAAACATACCACAACTTATCAACACATTAAGCACAGTGTACAAGTCGGGTAAGTTTGCAGGTGCAGGAATCCATACTTGTGCAACATGCCAACAAGCACACACTGTGTACACAGCCTAATGTTATATTATTATCATTAGAGCGAAACTCATCCACCAAATAATACCATTACTACTTACAAATGTGCCAAACTTGATCAAATTACTCGTCTTTGGATCATAGCCCCCAGTAAGCCAATTCCACATTGCAGTCACTACAAAATAAGGCAATTCAAGGCCCTCTCGCTTCAATAATGGATACATACTAAACATGGCAATATTCATGAATAAAGTACAGGCAATAGGCTCCTCCATCAATAATAACGTAATAGGTAATGCCGGTAATAGAATAGACTTTTCATGTACCTGAAAAGAGAATAAGAAAAAGCCAAGCGATGAATTAACCAAAGCATAAAGAAATCGGTTTCTTGTAGGTTGAATACCCAAGTGAATGGCAGTAGGTATAATAACAGCAAGTGTCACAGCAAGACTATTTAGATCTATTAGTATATCTGTATTTACACTATTCACCTGCTCTTACCTTAACTTAACAGTTGAATCCACACTCAATATTTGTTTCAACTTGATGACAACATTAATTGCACACCAAACATTAGCTACCTTATCCTCATAAAGACCACGTGCAACTGGGAATATACGATTAATCACTTGTTTAATCTCATCTACTGAATTCAACCAAGGATAAAACATGAGTCCAAATGTAGGAATAACAGTGGCACCAAGTTTAGCGAAGAGTACAAGTCTACCATCGATTGATGTGTTGTTAATGATGATGCGTGTATTTTCCATTTCATATCTATAAGCCTTTTACCCTTTCTTCTCTGTAAAACATCGACCCAACAAAAAAGCAAATATAGCAGGTGCATAATACAATGCCATCTGTTTAAATCCCAATGAAGCACAAAAGAAGATGGAACCCAATACATAGCGTCTAGTAAGAAAGCAATTCACAGCCCAGAGTGTAAGGCCAAGCATAACACTATTGAATCTATTTGTATTATGAATTGAATGAGTACCTTCTAAATATATACTCTTAAGAAACTAACTTACTGGAAATGACCATGATCAATCAAGATAAGTGCAGGCTGTGTCAATATCAAAACAGCTGCCATATGCTACAATTGATTCTGGTTAAAATATATTTTATATATCATACTCATCCCTCTAAACTTACCTTCTTCAAGAAGCCCTTTGAACTATACAATATCTGACAATACACCAACACAGCAGGTATATAAATCAATGCCTCTGATACCATCACCGTTGATCTCATAAA
The DNA here is from genome assembly GCA_025399235.1 of Backusella circina FSU 941. NCBI lineage: Eukaryota > Fungi > Mucoromycota > Mucoromycetes > Mucorales > Backusellaceae > Backusella > Backusella circina. The sequence goes on along the minus strand of MU622330.1, from coordinate 23,004 downwards.
CACCTTACTCTCACTCGTTTCAATACCTCGAGATGTATCCAATGCAAACCACGACGCGTTGATAGCAGATCCACTTTTTATAATAATATCAATCAATGTTTGTTATCAAAAGCCATCTCTTTGAGCTTACATCTTTCCACATAACCAACTGTGATAAGCCGTCAACGGTGGATAATCCAAACCCCACCACTGCAAGTCATATCGATACCATTTCGACAATGGTAAATGAATTGTCATCTCCATCCAGTGTCGCTGTGCCTCATAATCACCAAACATGGGTGGTATATTATAACCTAAAACACCCCCTTTGGGTCAGTACATGGAGAAGAAACACTTTATATATCTTTACCTGAATAAGGGTATAAACCCACGGCACAGCGTACAAGTACTGCAAACAGCATGGCCACCAGTGGAGCAGTCCATAGTGCCTGGTTCTGTACAAGACCTTCAAGAGATCTACGTACAGGACTGTTTATAAATAAGGAAGGTGCCGAACCTGATGAATCCTTTGCCATCAAGATGTATTATATTTAGAATAAAAGAAATGTGTGTGTTGTTGAATATCGAGTGGATAAGTGACTCAAATATAAGTGTAAACTCCGAATTGGGTTTTTTTGTGAGATTTCTCTTGCATTATTCATTTATTCTCTCAAACTATATTTGACAGCACTCTAAATAATTCAAATGAAAGTCTTTCTACACTAAAGAATACTCTCTTTTTTTTAAAATCAAAATAATCTTTACATTCCCATTCTCACTCTTTGAAATACAATGTATAACATTTTTATTATGTCTGAAGTACTATAACGGTATAAGGTAAAGCAGTTCTGAGAAGTATTGTTTTCATTTGTGCTTATTTGGCTTCCATTTGGCTCCTATAATAAGGGCAACTTTGCCACCGATTAATAAGTACATGTAATCGTCAAACTCAGGTCCGTAGGAGCGAGCGCATTTCTTTATAGTATCCAGGTTAAAAAAAGAGCATCTTTTCACTCTGTAGTAATTTGTCCTGATGTAATGACTTTATCATCGTAGTTGTAAGTATCCAAAAACTTTCCCTTTTTCTTCTCAGTCAAGGTCTAGGAGTAAACCGACCGGGAAGTGTCGTCTTCCTCGACTCGTAGCGTAATGCAACTGATATTTTTTGAGAGTACAATTATCTTCACCTCGACAATGGAATATAAAATATGAAAATCCCCATAACACAACATTTTATTATCAGTGTTTGACTACATACAAATATTTCTACTAATACTAGATGATTTGCTAGACTTTTCTTCACTATAATGAATAGTAGCAAAAAAAATTGAGCATGACTTATAAATAACCGCAAAGATAGTCATCTCCTCCAGTTCTAAAACCATTTTCTCTATTGTCTCTTCTTCTGCGCTTTGAGGAATATCTTCTACGAGGTACTCATTTCTCCTGAACATTTTTGTCGCCGAACTCATTAACTTCTATTCTTTCAGTCATACTATTATTGTCGTTTTCGCCTGGAATATAGTTAAGGTAGTCCATTTTTATCTAATCTAAAAGAAAGGAAACCGGCTAAAAGCTTATTCCGAAAATACTGTACGCAATAGAAATCGGATATTCAAAAAACTGGTTAAAAAAAAACGAAAATGGGCCATCATTTCTTCCATTTTCTTTATTTATTAAAACATTCACAAAACAATATGAGTGGAATGAAAAAGAAGCTTCAAAAGGCATTTAAGCCAAAACCTTTATCAAGGCGCTTTAACGAGTTGCAAGAGTTACAAGATGACAGAGGGTTTACGAGTGCTCAGTTTGAACAACAAGAGAAACCAAGTAAATGGAGAAATAGAGTGCTCATCAATATATAAAAGTATACTTACTTTTTGTACAAATCTAGTCCCTTGGAATGCTATTGGATTGGCGCTTCTTTTATTCCTTGTAGGAGGTGCCTTATTATCAGTTGGTATCTTGGTCAAGCTTGGTATTATTGGTTCAGAGGTAAGAGAGCGTATATAACATGGCTTTTTATTTACTTGTTTCTATTTATAGGAATGGACTAGTAAAGGAACAGCCTTTATCGTACTCGGTAGCATTATGTTTATTCCAGGTAAAAGATAATAAAATAGAATGAACGCAACTTATTTTACTTATCATTATATAACTGCTTAGGTTCATATCACTGCTATATCGCATACTATGCATATTACAAGTATCCAGGTTATGACTTCTCATTGATACCAGACTGGGAGTAATTTAGTTTATTTATTTTTAAAGCATTCGTAACTGTACATGTATAAACATATATTATAACATCAGAGATTAAGAGAATCCTTGTGTAGCTTGTTCTATCTTTTCTTGTTTCTACATTACAATAGTCTCATGGATTTAGTATTTGAATACATATCATACTATTCAAAATCTTACCTTGAGCTTATGTTGTTGGTGTTTTAGCTTTTTGTCAGCTTTAGTTTTGGGTCTGTTTTTATCTTCTTTCTCGGCCATGTTTTTGCTTGAATGGTGACTTTTCTTTCCCATGATGACCTGTTTTGAATTGAACAGAGAATGTATGCTTGGATTGGTAATTAAGATGAGAATACGACTCTTTATATAATAAATGATGAACAAGTGTTGTTTTGGCTTTATGCATGTTTCATAAAAGGGGAAGGGGTAAATGTTGAATAATGAAACTTACGTTAGGGAAGTGATACATTGATGACAACATACTCAATTCTTTTAAATGTATATTTACTTTTATTATCGAATAAGAACAGATGCATTATTAATGAGTTAATGTATGAATGTAATATTCAATACTTTTAATGGATTCAATAACAACGAAAGAAGGGCGATACGAGAAATATTAAAGGGAATTTGATCATTCTTATCATTAATGTATCATTACCAAAAGAAGGGTTTACATTTTTGTAAAGTTTAACTGACGCAAAAGAGAGAGAGAAGCTACTCTAGACACTTGTATGAATAGTTGATATAAAGATATGAATGGGAGGAGAGTTCAAAAGCATTCAGTAGCATCTTATACAGTAGTATGGATGATATATGACTTTATTATCATCCAAAGTAGTTAAATCATGGATACTCAATCGATCAATAAAACCTAGAAATAAATTCAATTTTGCTGCAACACGATCCGTTTTTGTTCGAAAAAGATATATATAACGACTCTTCACTCTACGACAATAGTTGCCAAGACCTTATTAACATCTCTGTCCCTTGTATAATTTGACTGTTTGAAGTTAACCATGAATCAAGTTTAAGCAAACAAGATGAACGCCTTCATCTCTAAGAGTTTATCTTATTATTTGAGCATTACTTTTATAATATATTATTTATTTTAGGCAACATTTTTATAAGTAACACCATCACCACTTTTCTTTCTAGAAAAGAAACGGAGCTTTCTTCTAACCCAGGACCTAACAGAGACAAGACGTTGTTTTTCAACTTTGGTACTTGTCTTGCTTTGAACAGAAACTGTTCTTGATTCTTTGGGTGGTTGGATAGGCTCCTGTTGATTGGATCTTTTATGTGTTGTTGTTCGTTTGAATGTATTTTCGTCTTCTCTACTGGCATCTTCTTCTACCAGAATCTTTCCTTCATCCGATGTACATTGGATTTTGGTGCTGGGAACTCTGCGAAGAAGCTCTGATGCATATGTATTTAATAAGGATAGATCATTCAACTCTCTGTTAATGGTGCGTCTTTATCGTCCTTAGTTAGGAAAGCTTTTTTTTTTGCATACGTTTATGAATAACTTACTGTGTTTGTGATTTTACTATAGACATTTTCTATACTGGCTTGAGTGTTTTAAAAAAATAAAACAAGACAAGACGAAGCGATAGAGATAAAGAGTAAATATATTTATACTATTAGATTTACTTTCCAGACTTTATTTTTCTTAGATTTATGAGTTCTCTGAATCTTGTTCAATACATGTTTTTTTTTTAGTAATTATATAAACAATCGTGCCCAATGACAACAACTCAAATAGTAAAAATAGCATTAAATCAACAACAATATTTTATAGTCTGGACAGTTGTATTATACGATGCTGTATTGCTTAGATTATCTGATCCCAGGATGTTCATATTGGTATTGTGTCCTATACTCTCTCCAGAACCCAAAAACTTTACTTTCGCAAAGAAAATGTAGTCATAGTTTGATTGATCTTAATTGTCGACATTCTATTATTATTGATAACTGCTATAAAATGAGACTATTTATAGTTAGGTCATAAAAAGGGTCCCATATGCCTATTACCAGCAAACGAAAGCATGATGGCTTGTGATATTACTGACGGATCAAGCTGTTAAGAGTGAGAGGTCTTTAAAAGTGTGACTTTACCAAGGAGCCACTTTAATATAGGATACATGTAGTCATTATAAAAATAAATCTACTTTTTTTTTTTATAAAAAATGGATACATAGGACCGTATTGGTTATTAATACTGTTAAAAAATATTGAAAAGATGTTCACCAAGAGTCATTGCATATTACAAGACAATACTTGAGATAATCATGTGGATTTTATTTCAAACATGATATTTTTTTTATGTAAAGATACAGTCAAGCCTCGATATAGGAATATACTATTTTGATATTCGATATTATATTAATGTATTACAATCTTGATATTTCACTGTATTGTCTCGACAATGGTCATTTCAAAAGATGCAAAAGAAGTTGCTTTCCAAGATACTGTATTCACATCAGTTTAACCTACAACAGCTATTTAGTTTGTTGTATCGAGTCCTCCAGAACTATTTGGCCTGTTTATTATTACTTACATCTAAAGACTCATTTTGTTTTAAAAACAATATAAGTAAATATAAGTAAATATTTGGAATATTGATCTTTGATTTCAGATTTGATAAGTTTACATCCATCGTCAAGAGACTCTTCTTTTTCTTGTGGAACACTTCGTTCATTTTTATACATCGATACAATGTAGTAGTAAGTTTCACCTTGTTTATTATCTTTATAGACAGCATAACAACAGTAATATATAACTCTCAGTTGAAACACTGATTTTGAAGGATTCGTACATCCAGCTCTCTTCAAACACCTGAATGCTCACGAATAGTCTTTCTCTATTACAACGTATAGGCTAAAATCATCTTTGTTTTGATCATCAATGGTAATGCAGACATATGATGTATGTACTACACCTCCGGAGAAAACATCTCCAATTCGTATACGTGCTGTTCATTAATTTGATTCATAAGCAATTCGCCATTTCCAAAAACTTTCATAGCATCATGTTTTTCACTAGAGCCAAAACTAAAATCTGAAAAAAAAGTGTCCTCGATTGTAAAAATACGCCTATAGTCGGCGTAATTTTTCGTAAAAATTCGCCCACGTCTTCTCCAAGTCTTTTTCGGTTCTATATCCAAAAACACAAAAATTACCCAGCTGGTTGTTTTCATTATAATATAATAATATTTCATAAATCGGGTGATAGTGATATAAATGATAGTATATTGGGTTTTTGAACATCGATTGCCATAATAGATATTCATTATAGTTAGTATTACTTGCATAATCACGAAATAAATGGTTTTTTTTTTTGAAATGGGTTTGTAGATTCTTTTTATCACATGACAAAATATGATTTATAATCGTAACGGTATCGAAATTATGTCGCTTATTGCTATAGCTAATGCAGAAAAAACATGTTTTTAGTAAATTGTTAATAATCATATAGGTCAAAAACGTACAAGAGCCTATTTATTATCAATCGATTTACCGCATCATTTAATGATCTGGAGAAATCACGTAATTATATTTCATTTTCACAATATAATCAGGAAACCCAGTGGTAAAGTCCAAGTGCATTTCTGAAAACCAGAAACGTGTTTGATAAATGAATCAACGTTGGAACCTGTAACACGGCTATTAAGAAATAAAAATTGTCATTTGTTCATGCACTTTGATAGTAAATATTCACAAATTGCGCCCCGGATGAAAGCAATTTTATTTGCGTATTAAAAATGTCTCACTTGGACGTCAAATGAAAAACTAAACTGCCGATCATGCTCTTTTACAGAGCCTGAGCTAATTGTTCTAGATTTTATTTTTAAAGCGATCACCCTCTTTCCTTCTCTTTGTTGCTTGATGATAATTCAATCATTCGTATTCCTAATCCGATAAAACTGCTTGATTAAAAATAGATTCTACTTCATTTTCTATCTTTTAATCTTATCGTTAAAAAATGTTCTGTTTATAAATTGACAGCTCTTTGGCTCGTTATTTCAAAAACAAAAAAGCCTACTTTCTCTTGTATAGTCCGCAATATACTTTTTCCTCTAATTTTCCATATACAATAACCTTACAAAATAAAAAGCAAACTACAAAATAACACTACCACTTTACTATTTAATAGTCGCCATTACCAAATGAAGATATCCGAGGTTTTAAATAGCCACGTTTACTTGCTTGTCTATGGATGCGGCATTTCAATATGTGCGCTACGCTGATTAGTTTTCTCTTTCTTTTTTCTTTTTTTTTTTTTTTGTCTTGTCTCCCTGTCAATTTCCTCTCTCTCTCTTTCACTTTTCTTTTCTATTTAAATTATTGCCCATTTCCTTATCTTCCCCAGCTAACATATAAATCTTAAAATACGATGAGCGCTCGAAGACGTCCTCTCTCTGCAGGATACAGCTCTTCACTTTTACATTTAACATCCGAAGTAGACGTCCCATCACCTCTTGGACAATCCTCCATTTCTGTCAACGAACCCACCCAATCCAACGTATCGACATCGGGTGTCCGCTCCACCATGTCCAACTGCTCCTCATCCCGAGTCGATAATCTCAGTGAGCGATTAAAACAAGTCGATTTTGACTCGCCTGCCAAGATTTTCCAAAATAAGCATGCAGTTTATCAATTCCAGAGTGTCACACCCAATATTGGTACTCCCAACTCTGAACGAGACATATACTTTCAGTCAGAGGGAAATAGTGGTGGGTTATCCGAATCCGAATCCGGTAGCAAAACACCCATCAATGACTCCAACGCACCTTCCTTTGGATCATCCAGTCCCGAGGATGAGGCTTCCAGTGAACCGGCATCGACCACCATCTCCCGTCAAAACACGCCCGCTCAATTTGTATTTAAAAAACCAGAGTACAATAGCCACTACCACAGCACGCATTTCCATCATGTGGAAAAGAAGGATACCATATTTCATGACCTCAAGCGATTTTTTAAGAAGAGTCAGAGTAAAAAGAAGCTTTTGCAAGATGATGCGTCGAGTGTACGTAGCGGGGCCTCTTCTGTGTATAGTAAAGCCAGTGATTTATCATTTGCGAATGAATTTAATAAAAATATAGAGGGTCGATATGGAAAATGGGGTAAGTGGTGAATACGTTACGAAGATATATGGATTCCTTCTAAAAGAAAAAAAAAATTGCACTAAAAATAGGTGAGTTTGTTGGAAAGGGATCCGGTGGATCTGTAAGAATCATCCGTCGTAACACAGACGGAAAGACATTTGCAGTCAAAGAATTTCGAAAGAGATTGCCTACCGAAAACGAAAAAGAATATATCAAAAAAGTCACAGCTGAGTTCTGTATCGGCTCCACCTTGCACAATCACAACGTCATTGAAGCACTGGATATCATTCAGGAGGGGCAGACCTTTTATGAAATTATGGAATATGCACCCAACGATCTCTTTAATATCGTCATGAGTGGCAAGATGGAGCATGAGGAGGTGGCGTGTTGCTGGCATCAGTTACTGAATGGCGTCCATTATTTACAAAGCATGGGTATAGCACATCGTGATCTGAAACTAGATAATTTGGTATTGGATGATCGTGGCATTGTTAAAATTATTGATTTTGGGTGCTCTACGGTCATTAAATATCCATTTGAAAAGCATTTTCATATGAGTAAAGGTAAGGGATATTGATGTAGACAAAGTCAGACCATTCCCTTTTTGATATATGTATTGATACTGACATCATAATTTTAGGTATTTGTGGATCGGATCCATATATTGCACCAGAACAGTACACACAAAAGGAATACGATGCACGTAAAACGGATTTATGGTCGTGTGGTATTATTTTAATATGTATGGTCATTCGCCGATTTCCATGGAGACTACCAAGACCCGATAAAGACCAGTCGTTCAAAAATTTTGTACAACCCAATAATGGAGGCGCTGAGAGGCTGTTTAAACTCTTGCCTCGCTACATGAGACCCATCATCTCTCAAATTTTAGTGACGGATCCTGTAAAACGCTATACACTGGATGAGGTGTTGGAGAATGAATGGGTTAAGAGCATTGCTATGTGTACTCCAGATAAACCTGTTAGAGGACATCCTCACCACTTACTTGTTGAACCGAGTAAACAGGTACAGCAGGGGCGAAATCTGGTTGTAATACCTCCAGCAAAGGAAGAAGAGGAAAAGAAGAAGAAGCCAGTGGAAAAGACAAAAAAGTAATAGAAAAGGGGAACCATCTCGATTACTGCTTTTTTTTTTTCTTTTTTTTTTTTCCAAACTATCTCATCTCATCATTTCTTTTAATCCAACTACATTTTGTATAATAATAATACTTTTCTTAAAAACTTGAAGTTCAAACTATTTTTTTTGTTGAAAATAGAGATCTAGAAATTAATAGCTACTATTCGCTTTTGACCATTAATATGTATATTTAATAGCCCATAGTTAACTTTAACAGGCCCAAACATTTTTTTTTTTTTTTTTGCATACAAGAATTTCTAAAACTTTATCCGGATAAAAATACGTTTTTACCCGATAATGGCTACTTCTTTCCGATTCCCTTTCAAACGTTTTTATTTACCAAATAGCAAGATTGGGCTCTTTTTAAAGAGATATCAAAAAGAAAAATGTAATTTTATCAGATAGAAAGATAGGCCTCTTTTCCTTAGAGTAAAAATAGACGAAAGAGTGAAAATACGAAATTAAACTCACCGTGGTATACCTTGACCCGTTTGATTTGAAACCAACATTTAAGCTTAATCTATTATGGGTTATTCTATTCTTCCAGAAGTTCATAGTATAAGAGTAATTTGTGGAGTGAATTGGTGTACATGTTGCGTACCATGACTTTGGTAGAGACACAGGTTTTATCCCTCATTGGTAATAAGAATACCTAAAGGGAGATTTTTTTTTGTTATTACAGAGTGAAACAATGATTTTGTAACTTAATTTTTTAAATCACTTCGTTTAGGAACATGCATTGATTTATTCTTACAGTAAATATATATATATATAAAGAATCCATATCACTCCCAAAGAACAACCACACAAAGCTTCTTTCACTAATAAATTGCCCTTGTAATGATTTACCATTATTTTTCCTACTACATACATATTTATAGATAATAATAATATAAAAAGGAAGTTTTATGTTTCAAAAAAATCAAGGTTTTTCCATCCAATGGTAATATAAGCAATTACCATCAGTTGAGCAGATAAATGCTGTAATCGCTTTTGAAAACCAAATGCCCTTTTTTGTCATTTTTGTTCATTTTTATTGTCCAAAATCCAAGAGTTACACACACTGATCTTTCGTTTTTATCTTACCAAAGAGTGAAAGAAAACATGAGTTTAGTTAAGTAATTAAAAAATAGTAATTTTGTTGGTAGGAAAAGTCAAATAATCAGCAACACTCGTTTCTTTCTAATTTGATAATGCAAAATCCAAACGTCAATTAAAAAACTTTAACATGGTTAATGATAAAATGATCTATCACTCAAATCATATGAATAAAGCGTGTACAAATGTGTTTATTAACATTCTATTATAAAGAATATCAATTAATAAACTGATCCCCACTTTTTTTTCCCCCTCAGCTTATTTCGTATAAAAGAAAGAGGGAGAAATTAATCCTAATTTCTGTTATTTGTAGCAAAAAAGAAATATTAAAATATACCAATTAGGTATCTATTATACACTTGCTTAAAACCATAAAAGTATAGTCTTTACATTCATATTTCTTAAATGGGAGTTATTATCTTAACAATAAGTATCATAAACAAAAGAAAATTGATAGTCGTCATTCAACCCATCCTAACAATGCATTTTACTTTTTTAAAAGAATTCCTCACGGTACTTAATATGGAAATCCCATCTTATTTTTCTCTCAGTCAACTCAGCATGATTGTCAAGCACAAGACACACACATTTATGCAATATAACACTTTTTTATAGTCTAATAAAAAAAAAACTGTCAAAATAGATGAAAATTTTACAAAAGTTATATAAAAAATAACGTGCATAGAGGAAAGCTGCTTTTACTAAAAGTACAAGGCTTTACTTAACGAAAGGAAAAAGGATTGGGATGCTGCATTTTTTACAAAAACAAAATGCAGCAAACGGTTACACAAATCAATCGGAGTGGGATATTGAACTGAGAAAAAAAAAGAGCACAAAACACATCAACAATAAACAATGGAATTTGCTGTTTTATATGTCTATAAATGTGCAACCACCTCCATTACGACACATTGTATGTATCACACAGTCGAGAAAACATTTCCTAATAATTTTGACGTCATTCTTTCTACAAGGAACTTTTCCATTCTAATTGTAGTCTATTTTTTTTGTGTGCGAAAAGCTCTTTTAGCAAAAAGGATACAGAGAGTCGCGTAATAGTTATTTTAGTGATTAACATTAAACATATTAAAATCTGCAAGGAGCAAAATAGAAACGGAAGGGGGGGGGGTTAAAATTTTCCCAAACTATTCATGGCCCGGACTGCTTCTTTTCATCATTTTACTTGGCCCTTTCATGGCCCTTTCATGGCCCTTTCGTGGCCCGTCTTGGCTTTTTCACGGCCCAGTTTAACATGACCACATTTTTAATAATAAGAAAAAAAAATGACTAATACATTTTACAAGTAAAAATACAATCCATGAATTTAACCAAGTCAAGGCTTGCATAAACAAGATGAATAAATAGAATACAAACAACAAACTGAACGTAAACTTTAAGATATTTATCAATCGACAAATATAAAAAATTCATGTGGCTATATTTTCTCTCCATCTCACATGTTTCAATAGTGGCTATGCCGTATTTGGAAGGTCTGACAGCGAACTACAAAAACCAGGTTTTTTTTTTTTTCATTTCTTTTTTTCTTTTTCTTCATTGTCTTATCTCCCCTCTCTCTTATTTATATTAAAAACAACGGATTGGACGTTATTTGCTACATTAAATGATATTTACAACCAATATGCTAAAAGCTGGAAAGGTAATAAAGAATACGTAACTAAAAAACCATATATCTCATCATTTATTTATTCATTTATTTTTTGCATAAAGGCTATTCTTCCAGCCATTCAACAGGTCCCCTCTCGTACTTATGCCGCTACTAGTTGGGCCGCTCAAAAGGTCGCCATGTCCAACATGGAAAAAGACAAGTTTATCAATTATCAAAGAATTGAAGATAATCTTAAGATTGTGCGCAAAAGGTATAAAAAAAACAAAAACAAAAAAAAAAAGCATAATAAAAAAGGCGATCATTCTTATATATATTTAATCTCACAGATTAAACCGTCCACTGACCCTCTCTGAAAAGGTCGTTTATGGTCACCTGGACGACCCTGAACACCAAGACATCGAACGCGGTCAATCGTACCTCAAACTTCGACCTGACCGTGTCGCCTGTCAGGACGCCACCGCCCAAATGGCACTCCTCCAGTTCATGTCTGCAGGTCTTCCCACAGTCGCCGTGCCCACCACCGTTCACTGTGATCATCTTATCGAGGCACAGGTGGGCGGTGCCAAAGATTTAGCCCGCGCCATCGATATCAACAAAGAGGTCTATGACTTTTTGGCGACCTGTACCGCCAAATATGATATTGGCTTTTGGCGCCCCGGTTCTGGTATTATCCATCAGATCATTTTAGAAAATTATGCATTCCCTGGTGGACTCATGATTGGTACCGATTCGCATACGCCCAACGCGGGTGGTCTTGGTATGGTCGCGATTGGTGTGGGTGGTGCTGATGCTGTTGATGTCATGGCAGATATCCCCTGGGAGCTCAAGTGTCCCAAGGTCATTGGTGTTAAACTCCATGGAAAGCTCCATGACTGGACTTCCCCCAAGGACGTCATCCTCAAGGTTGCCGGTATTCTGACCGTCAAGGGCGGTACGGGTGCCATTGTCGAATACCACGGTGATGGTGTGGACTCCATCTCGTGTACGGGTATGGGTACCATCTGTAATATGGGTGCCGAAATCGGCGCCACCACTTCCATGTTCCCCTTCAACGACCGTATGGGCGATTACCTCCGTGCCACCAACCGCTCTGCCATTGCAGACTATGCCAAATCCTTCTCCCATAATCTCCAGGCCGACGAGGGTGCCAAGTACGACGAACTGATTGAGATTGATCTTGATACCCTGGAACCTCACATTAACGGTCCTTTCACGCCCGATTTGGCTACCCCCCTCTCCAAGTTTAAACAGGCCGTCAAGGACAACGACTGGCCACAGGAGCTCAAGGTCGGTCTGATCGGTTCTTGTACCAACTCCTCCTACGAGGACATGACACGCGCCGCCTCCCTCGTACGACAGGCCAATGAACACGGCTCCAAGCTCAAATCCAAGTATACCGTTACCCCAGGCTCTGAACAGATCCGTGCCACCATTGAGCGTGATGGCATCATGGATGTCCTTACCAACGCAGGCGGTGTCGTGCTTGCCAATGCCTGTGGTCCCTGCATCGGTCAATGGGATCGTCAGGATATCAAGAAGGGCGAGAAGAATTCCATCATCACATCTTATAACCGTAACTTTACAGGACGTAACGATGCCAATCCTGCCACCCACGCCTTTGTTGCCTCGCCCGAGATTGTCACTGCTCTCTCCATCGCTGGTGATCTCACTTTCAACCCCGTTACCGACTCGCTCATTGGCGCCGATGGAAAGCCCTACTCGCTCAAGGCACCCACTGGTGACGAACTGCCCCCTCGCGGCTATGATGCAGGTGAGAACACCTACCAGGCACCACCCGAGAACCGTGCCAGTGTCAGTGTAGCTGTAGATCCCAAGTCCAATCGTCTTCAGTTACTAAAGCCATTCAAGAAGTGGGATGGTAAGGACATCGAGGATGTACCCATCTTAATCAAGGCAAAGGGTAAATGTACAACGGATCATATCTCCATGGCCGGTCCCTGGTTGAAGTACAGAGGTCATCTTGATAACATTAGTAATAATTTATTGATTGGTAAAGTAGCATAACTAGAAAGAGGGATAGTGCGTGTTTTTTTTTTATATAGATATACTCATTTTTTTAATTTGGTTCTTTTTAGGTGCCACCTCTGCTCGTGATGGCAAAATCAACTCTGTTAAAAACGTCTTTACCGGCGAATTCAAGGGCGTACCCGACACTGCCCGTGATTACAAAGCCAACGGCACCCGATGGGTGGTCATTGGTGATGAAAACTATGGCGAAGGTTCCTCCCGCGAACACGCGGCCCTCGAGCCCCGTTTCCTCAATGGTGCCGCCGTCATCACCAAATCCTTTGCACGTATCCACGAAACCAATCTCAAAAAGCAGGGTATGCTCCCATTGACGTTTGCCAACCCAGCCGACTATGATAAGGTCACCCCCGATGATCGGGTCTCCATCATTGGATTGACGAACTTCCAGCCTGGTAAGCCATTGACATTGCGTTTGAATCATCCCGATGGAAAGAGCGAGGATATTCCTGTGAACCATACGTTTAACGAGGGTCAGATTACCTGGTTTAAGGCAGGTTCTGCATTGAATGCGATGAAGGAAGGAAAATAGATGGATAAAAAAAAAATCTCTTTAAGGGAAAAAAGTATAATAAAACCATTCAATATATTCCTCTATTTTTTATATATGCGATATGATATGAAGCTTTATTTTATCTTAAGTTGTTGCAATGCCCTTTAATAATAAATCTCGTAAACCTTCCCTGGCCTAATAAAAAAAAAACAAGTTGGAAAAAAACAAGTATCTAGATGTTTTAAGTTTTTTTTTTTTTTTTTTACCTTTAATGTATGCGATACAACTGTACTCTCACCAAAACTCTCTATCTTTCCTGCCATACCAAACCCGAAACCTGAATGAATACGCGACTCTGATATAATAACGGTCCTCTTGTTATCCACCTCTTTAATGGTCTGACACTCCTCCACTGTCAATATCTTTGTATGATTTAAATTGACACTGCTTGTGATCATTACTTTTGTATGTGGATTAACCATAGTTTCTTCAATGATGCAGGCTGAATTACTATTGACTATCTTTTATTTTCATATGAAATGAATTTAGCATGATTTTTTTAAGAATTATGATAGGTTAAAGTGTACCCTTTTTGGGAACCAGCTCGGTAAAACGCCAGTTTTAACTATCAGTCGCTTGGTTCTTAATACACCTTCCTTATCTACTGAACACTCCAACATATCCACAGACTGAACTAGTAAAAACAAAATAAAAGGCAGAATTAAGTACGTTTTAGAGTTACTACGCGTGAAGGGAAGACTTTTTACTATGAGGAGCCATTGGGTTTGGATATTTCATCCAACTGGCCATGGTGACAGTTTCCCAGTCATGACTATAGAAAACAAAACAAAAGCAAAACAGTGTAAGTTTGGCTTTTTCTTTTTCAGAGAAACTGTCATATTATTAACTCGTAAATATAGGAATGCTGATAGATCTTGACCATGAATAGTAAACTGTGATAAAATGAAGCTAAAAAAAATAAATAAAAAGTGAGGTGACTGGCTGAACATCTATAAAAAGCTTTTGTTGGTTTCAATTAATTCGGTTGTTTCTTGTTTTGTACAAAAAAAAAAAAAAGCCAAAGATGGATCTCCAAGTTGAAGGTGAAGCAACATTCTTTTTTAAAAAAAAACTTGTAAAAAAAAAAATATAAAAACTAATACTCATTGTGTTCCGTTTTAGACAACAAGAAAATAGGTAAAGAAAGCTGGCATTCGCCCTTTTTTGCTCTTCATTCACACTTTTAAATATATAGAAACGAAAAAACTAGGTCGTAAACCTTATGATAAACCTGTAAGACACACACACAAACACACACACACACAAAAAAAGATTAGAAACCGTCCTGATACAAAACTCATCATTACAATTAGATCGATGTCAGCGATCCCAACTTTAAACGCAAGGCACAAAACCGAGCGGCACAACGAGCATTTCGGGAACGTAAAGAAAAGTACATTACCGAGATGCAGGAACAAATCAATCAGCTCAAACAGGAAAAGAAAGAACGAGAAGACGAGCTCTTGATTGAAAATATAAGACTAAAAAAGGAGGTCGAATCGCTTAAACAGGAAAACCAACACTTACGAAATGCCTACAATTCACGATTTGATTTAAATAAGATACCCCCGCAACCACCCATAGACACAGCCAGACAGGTAGAGGTCAAGCGATTACCTAGTCTGTTCGGGAATGAGGTGGATCTGTATAGTGCCGATAATCCAGCACTCTTTGCCAATGCAAGAGTAGAACAAGAGGAGGAGGAAGAACCTACCAATATCTTACAGTGTGCACCCGAGAATATCAAATCATGCACTGGTAAGGTATTGGCAGTGTTGGAGAAGGCAAGGGGACGTCGTATCTGTCAGGTGCGTCAGCAGTTGAAAAGTTACTGTCCGGAATTTGATTTTGATGTGCTTTGTGAGAGATTGAAAGGCAAAGTCAGTGTAGATACAGGGCATATCTTGACTGATAAAGATGTAGATATTTATATTGATTTTATCGAACAAACATAATAAGAATAATAAAAAAAAACGACAACAGTTATTTATATATATATGTATGTATACACTCTCCCTCTCTCTCTCTCTCTCTTTCACTCTTTCTTTTAATTGGTATATGTGTGATTATGATTGCTTTGATACAAAATAAGAAGGAGGAGGGGACTTTGACCAACCACTAGATGATGTACTTTTACTATGATTATGATGATTATAATGGATGAGTCGTTCTTTCCGTCTCCCACTTTCAGTTTTATGAACAGACCTTTCTTCCAGTGATAGATAATCCAGTGGACCCGCACTGTTTCTTCTCTCTGATGGGTGATGCGATGTCGTTGGGTAGGTTGAACTCACAGAGGCAAAGGGTATAATGTGCTCTGGGGACGATACTGGTGATTCCGAAAAGTACCCTGTTGATCCCCCGCTTTTTGAGGGCGATTCATCAGGTAAAATACCACCCACACCCGAGGAGGAACGTGATCGTCGTGCGTTGGAAGTGACAAGTGGTTGGACAAGGAGTGATCGACGTTTGGCTCTGTATTCAGAGGGACGGGTGGGTTCTAAAGGTGAAATCATGATGGGCTCGGTAGGTTCCGGTACCTCCCAGGCAACTTCATGGACAGATTCAATAGCAGATTCCAATTCATGATATTCATAATCAGGACGGTGAGAATGCTGCTTTTTATAGAGGGTACATAATACAAATAGATATGCACACCAAAGGAATGCTACTGCTACTGCACCATTGAGATAGAGGGAGGGGTCGTGTATATAGTATCGCATATAGGATAGCCAGTCATGAGTGGCGCCCATAAAGAGGATACCTACTGTGATGCCGCTAAAGGCAACAAGGAATCCACTTAACATGGTGATGGAGGCAAAGAGTGTGATATGTTTACATGTCTCGGTTTTAATGTCTTGTTGTTGCTGCTGTTCAGTTTGAAATAGTCCATAATTATCAAGAGGGGATTTACGAAAAACGATTTGTAAGAAGCGAGCTGATGATCCAATGATTAAGAGATGTCCTAAAAGTGTATGAATGGTTGCTGCATAGTCATCCTTGTCTGTAATACCAATAACAATGGCTAGGATGAAAAAGGTGTTTTTAGTGTAAATGTGCGCTATGATCTCTCTCTCTTTCATTATTTATACCTCTTCCCGTCAAACAAACAACTAAAGAATTTACAATATTGCGTTCCCTAATAACTGGTATCCAAGTTTGTACAGTTAAGCTAATAGAAAACAACCCACCGGTGAACCATAATAAACCTAAGTTAAGTGCCTTCCACTCGCTGCCCAAAATGGATACACCTATTTTTTTTTTACACGTTGAGCATCCTTACTCTCTATTGTTTAATAACAACATACCAGACATCGATAAACAGACCAAACCCCAAATACTCAAAACAAGTGCCTCATAATACTCTGGTGTCGACATTCTTGGTAATTTCAAAATAGAGACAAGATTCAAGAACACACATGTGCCATACATCAAGAATCCCGTACCCATAAACAACGGAACTCTACACTGTAAAATATCTCCATGACAACTTGCTGTTAGATCTTGACTGACCATGCCCAAAGACAAGACCGACATGCTCATCACGATCCCGTTCAAGCTCGATGCGATCCAATCGGGCAAACTTAATAACTGAATCGAGGCAAGTTGAAACACGACGAGTCCACATACCAAAACGGACATCCACTCTATATCGGACCACCAACTTAATACGAAACCAAAGCTATAACATCCAATAGCGCACCATAACAGGACGGGTTTTTTGTGTGTTAGAAAGAGGGGATAAAAGAGAAGGGAGCCAATAACGAGTGAAGTGATATAAATGATGGACAAGGGTTGTGCAATAGGGATAGCATCGGGGAAGGGTGCTATGGACACAGCGTCCATTTTCTGAAAGCGTAAAGAAAAAAAAAAAACAAAAAGAGAAGGGGAAAAAAACTTTATGAAAAGAGAGAAAGAGTAATGTAATAACAAATTGCATCAAAAAAGGGCATTCAAGGCACACACACGCACACACAGACTTGAAAGCAGCTGATTTCGAAATGGAGTCACCGAGTTTCATGTCCGTGCCACCAAGAAAGGGTGAGTGGTTACATGTGATCTGACTAAATAGATTGAACTTCCATTCTTAGAAAGAAAATCAAATGAGCTCAAATTATTATATGTAATTAGACATTCATCTTTATTGCGTATAAAGTATTTTAGATCTGTAACTGTCTTTTCTTCATCACCAGCATAGAAATAGCTGCTGTAAGGCACATATAACTAAATAAATCACCAACATAACCATACAAGGTATTGATACGCTTCTGGATGGGAAGCTGGAACATGTAGGATTCATCATTGAGTGTGCCTACTCTTTGATTATAGATACCTTGAATGGTGGGTTCAAAGATACCAGACATACTTTGTGAGGCACATCGGAACAAGGTGAATCCATTCTCAACCGCTCGAAGCGAGTTGGTCTTTGCATGGTAGGCACCTCCAGGTCCTATATAAAGAGTTAATTTTGGGTTTATTCATGTTTTTTCTGTATGTTTTACCCCAGGTCCAAGTGGCTTGAAGCATGACATCCACGGAGTGTTTACTGGATTGATGTATAAAATGAGGAAAGTTGTAATCAAAACAGATGGCGGCACCAATACGACCGAATTCGTCTGTATCGATATATTGAAGCACTGCTGGTCCAGCATCTTGGGTTTCCTATATATATAGGAAGAGAGTATAGGATAAGTACACTTATGTACAGAGACATAAATCTATTTACTTACAACACCAGGTACCGGGAAAGCTTTATTATAATCAATACCAATTTGACCTTTTTTATCAATCAAAACAAGCTTATTTTTTTGAATGGGACCAAGCAAATCATAGGTTACTGCAATGTAGACACCGTATTTGGTTGCCATTGATTTTACTGTGCTTAAAAATACTTTTTCCTGATCTTCATCTTCCACTTTGATGGTTTCTTCTGACCACAGGATCAGTTTAGCACCAGACTAGTTGAAAAAAAAAAATAAGGACAAAAAACATAAAGCAAAAAAAAAAAAAAGGTCTTTTACCTCTGCTAAATCCTCGGTCATTTCAAGCCAATGTGAGTGGTTCTTTGCTGAAACGATGTCTGAACCTGGGCCAACTACACACCCCACAGGTAAACTGGGTGGCACATAGTCTGTCAGAGATTTCTGATAAAACGAACCAGAATGGATATTGACTTGAACACCACCATAAACGTATACAACCGCAAGTAACACACCATACCAAACGAGTGGTTGGTTCCACAAGAAACTATTTTGGGATGATTTCCCATTATGCTGATCCTCAATGTTCTCATGCTCTTCTTCATCTGTATTATCTGGCTCCAAAAGTATGTCTGATTCAGGTGTGCCAGACACTGTTTCCAATAGAACGGTACCAAAAAGGGAGACCAAAAAGTCAATCAAGGGGCGTCCGCCCAAACTAGATATTTGTGCAAGATCTGCCCAATCTACCAGTGGTGTGGAGAAGGTGTTGTAGTCTCCCAGCCCGCCGAATCGAGAGAAGAGGTACCAGAGTCCTGTCCAGAGACAGGGAAAGAACAAGATACGCGTCCATAAAATACCCTGCTTTACAATTATCCGATCCGCACTCACAGAAACAAATAAGACCAAGTTAACCAAAGATGAAAGAACTGAGAGGAAAAGGATCAGATTGTATATGTCTTTTGGTTATTTATTTTTTACAAAAAAAACACTCACGGAAGACGGTCGAAGAAGCGGGGAAACGACTCTGAGTTTTGTCCATATGAAATACACCAAGATAATCTAATCCAAATCCTAACGCGCTGATCAAATAGGCGATGAAGACATTGGGCCATCCGCCTTGACGGGTGTAAGCCAAGAGAAGAGGGACAAAACACCAAGTGATGATGGGGATGGCTTGGAATCCTGTAGCAAAGAAGCTATAAAAACAAAAACAAATAATTACTTAATGAAAAAAAAATAACTGCAAAAGTATTTTAAAGAAACAGTACGAGACTACAAAGAGTGATAAAGTTAACCAGTGGTTTTTTAATATTAGATTAAGTTTCATGCAAGATAAAAGGAAAAGAAAATGAAAAGAAAAGATTAAAACCAAACACAGATTTGAGTTTTAAAAAGCAGATGACTTAAATTGTGTATTTTTTTTTTTTGCCCTCATCACGCAAACGGATCAATTTTTATCCCATTGTCAATTCGCAAAAACATTCGTTGATGATTTTCCAAACATTGATAAAGGGGATTTTGACAATAAATACAATTAATATCTTTGTTCTTATTTTTGAATAAAGCAAATAGTAGAGTTGGAATTTTAAACGTGATTTATAATATTGCTTTATATTACACACAAACATCATGGAAAGTGATTCGTATTTTGACACATTCATTGTGTGCACCCAAGAAACGGATCACACAGGAATATATATTTTACTCTGTTTTTTGAAAAAAACAGAGTAGGAAAACGGAAACAACCTAATATGAAAAAGGCGATATTTAACCGATGTGGTAGGTTATCCATTTGAACGTTCCAGAATCTATTTTTAATAAAAATATCATGCATAAGGATGATCATCATTGATCTTCATCGTACTTTTTGATAACTGACATTGATCACAAATGCTAAGCTTTGTCTGACTCAGAAAACATATCGCCAAAATGGAAGATTTGAAACGCATCAACAAGTGTTACAAGTGCTGAAATCGTCTTTAAGTTGCTCATTTACATGTAATTATACTGCTGAGTTATATTCCCATTTATCAAATAAAGCATGAATAACCTGCCTCCAATGAAGTGAAATATGGTCTTGATAGTGTGTTGTTTGGAAGACTAGCAATTTAGGTATTTAGTATAATAAACGGAGTAACCACCGCGCTAACCAACCTTTACTCTTTTAAAAAATAAATTGATCTGATTTTAACAATTGATTACATGATCGAAAGCTGTACATTTTCATCTCGTAATTATGTATTTTTTTTTTATTTGTTTAGATTGTATGTCATACACATTGCATGTAACACAGAGAATAAAAACATCAATACACTTCTTTTCTGTCTTTTGGAATAAAAAGCATTGCTAGCAAAACAATTAATGAAAACGATTATGCAAGAATACGTTTATTTTATTTTTCGTTTTCAATAGTGAAGCACTACTTGCGTCTGATATACAGAATGGTAAAATGGGATCCTCAGACAAATAGTTTCAAACGAGTGGCTGTATAGAGGATCATCCGATAATTTAGGTGCTCACGAGTCCATATACAAATATGGACAAGCCTTTGTAGATTTATAAATATCCCAAATAGCTAAATACAGCCAATTTTCTAGCTCTACCGTAAGCAAATTTGACTTTTGGATCCCCTTTTTTAATTGTTTTCTTTCCTTTTTTGAAATTTATATTTCCTTTCTTCCTTTCATCTTTTTTTTTTTTTTCATCATCATGGAGTCTACTGATAAACCAACACTTCCTCCTTTCCATACATTGTTATCTCAAATAGAAGGTATTTGATATTTACTGATGTGTCATCTCGATTGCTAACATTTTGAGAGAAAAATAGAACCTTCATTTAATAAATCAAAGACAATCGGACACCGACGTCATAAATCCGATCATTTGAGCGCATTCACGCCCTTTAAGAAAGATGAGTCATCATTATCACCAGTATTTGAAAAGCTCTCTCTTCAATCTATGGAAAAGCCTTTAAACACATTCTATCATCCAAAACCATCTCCTCGTTATATACACGCGCGTTCATATTCGGATGATAAACACCCTTATCCATCTACAAAAAATAACGCCAAGACAACAGCATGTCATCGACGAGCGACATCCGCAACAAGTCTTGATTTCATACTTCAACCCACCGATACACCCAACCCACCTTCTTCGCACCACCTATCATCTGCGTTTACAAGCACATTTAAAGCCACTGGAACACCGCCCGAATCGCTCGAGTCATCCAAAATGGAAAGAAAATACAATTGCACATATTGTAACAAGACATTTTCGAGGCCATCCTCGCTGCGCATCCATACCTATTCCCACACCGGTGAGCGGCCCTTTGAGTGCTCGAATCCACTCTGTTCACGTCGATTCAGCGTACAGAGTAATTTAAGGCGTCATATGCGGACACATCGCTCCCTAAAGGTTGTCAAGTTTACAGGTGGGGCAGCGGGTCATATGAAAAAGTCGCAACTGGCGCTCAAGTTCTTGGCACCAACGCCAATTTGAATTGCTCTTCCAACAAAAGTTGATGTTATTTTGCGTGTGTACATATGTGACAAGTTTAGTATTTTGAATAGTATATCTCCTGTTTTTACAATAACCTAACTTTTTTGATCGGTGCTCTCTGTTTTTTTTTTTAAAAAAAAAAGATCGCCAACATGCATACTATCGCTAATATAGAAAAATACAATTGTATGGACATTCGTTTTTCAAATATCCAACACATACTCCTACTTTTCTGAAATAAAGTACATTCACTTTTAAAAGCAATTCCAAGTCCATTGTTGATAAATGTTGGCATGATAAAAAAAAAAAAGAACGTGTTATTAAAAAACTATTTGGAGTACATTCAATGATACTGCGACAATCGATGAATAAGACTTGGTTTCAATCAGGCTTCGATTAGGTAGTATATCATTTTTATAGTTTAGCAAATACCAAGTTTGGAAATAGAAGCATTTTTCGAATCCATGGTACATGTTCCAAAGACTGAGGTTTTACCTGTACTCTTAATTCTACTGAGAATACAAAGATATGTTCACTAATTCCCTAAGCAATCCGTTCAGAATATTGCATCATCAAGAATCAAATAATTCATAATTACACCGACCACCTTTTTTTTAAAAAATTGCATCTGCTTTTCTTTTTTTTTTAAAAAAAAAGAGGTTTAAAGTTTCGAACAAAAGCACAACTCATTATCTCAGTATGTAAGTAGGGTAATGGATCTTTCTCTCTATAAGCCACTCACATAGATCTTTCAAGCAATTATCAACGGAAAGGAAAGTGTCTACTAAATGGTGTCAAAGTGAACAAACTGTTTTTACTACCAATTAAGCCCACTCGAACTTGTAATTTAACTTCAAATCATCATACGAATACTCTATTACGACGTTTTATTCCTTTTTATTATTGTTATTATTAAATTATCTATTCATAATAGATATCTTTAGTGGGATCTTCATTGTCCGATGAATCGTAATCCGGATCCGCATAATTTTGATTAGAGATATATTTGCTATTG
>MU622329.1:165097-175729 GCA_025399235.1 Backusella circina FSU 941 | reverse complement strand
TTACCAATGCTTGACAGTCATAAATGTCCAATTCTGAAAACCCTCTACACTCTCATCATTCTTGCGTGGACTTGCCAATTGACTTGTGATACCATTCGGACTCTCTAACAAAATCTCTAAATCACCTCTTCTCTTATGCTCAATATGAAGTGTTGATGTCACATGCTCCACTCTGCCCAACTGTGCAAAATCAAGTAAATCCTGCGTGACATCAATAGTCGCTGTCAATGCCTTCTCTTTGTCAACCACTTCACTTGAGGTTGTTGGTGTAATATCGGGTATACGAAGCGACACATCACTCTTCCATCTCAATTCCAGGTTGGTTTGAGGTCGTACGTTTTGGAATGTCTTTGCCGATTCGACCATCTTGTATGCATCAATCACACCGTATCCATAGCGATGATTGAACTTGCGTCCTGAGGGTAGATCGACCCAATCCGGATCTGCAAGTGAGAGGGGAACAGCGGATTGTACACAGAGGTATTGCATGTCGCGCCATGTAAGATCAGGTCGGATTGAAAGTACCAGCGCAAAGACACCTGCTGCCAATGGAGCGGCGGCCGAAGTGCCACCGTGGGAATTAGTACACTGATCTTGGCCCACATCTGTCGTATACTAAATACAGTTAAAATTATATATCTACAAAATAAAACAAAAAAAAAAACGTTGTGCTTCTTACAATATGTCCTCCACTCCCACTAGAATAGCTCACAACAAGTTGAGCCGAACAACTCTCTGCATAATACGGATGCACCCCCATTCTATCTACAGCACCCACCGTAATGGTATAGATACTATTCGTATAACCGTCAAAATTACAATTATCATCCTTGGCTCCACCGTTCCCCGACGCAAACACAAAGATAGATCCAGACCCATTCCTTCCATTCTCAATCCCATTCACCATGGCATCCAATATGATCCCATTGGGTCCCTCTGCCACCTCACCCGTATCGGGTGGGCCCCACGAGCATGAGTAGATGTGATTCTTTTGATATTCATAATTGATGGCAATGGCCTCATCTGCCTCTGTTATTTCCTTTGACAATATACGAATGCCGGCGACGCGGGCATCGTAGGCGACACCTGTACCACAGACATCGTTTTTAACGGCAGCGATTTCACCAGCACAGCGTGTACCGTGTGTATCGTCTGAGAGTTGGGGTCGAGGTTCAGGCACATGTTCATTAAAATCATAAGATCCTTCTGGAAACTAAATATATTTAGATAGATCAAAAAAAAAGGTGTGAGACTTTTTCGTTTGTATACATCATGTTGAACCGATCCCATACGTAATTATCTTTAAGGTCATTATGCTCAAAATCGATACCATCGTCTAGTATCGCAACGACCACCCCTTTTCCTGTTATGCCTTGGCTCCAAACACCCGTTACATTCAGATCAAACCCCAGTTGTTCTCTATTAATCTACACTCTTTTAATAAACAAAAGTAATATAATAATAGAAAAATAATAATAAAAAACAATACCAGATGCCATTGCTCATCAAACCCAGGATCATTGATATCAAAAAACTGCTTGACCTTTAAAAAATCACTCTCATTCGCAATGGGCGGTAAGTGTACATCCAATGTGATATTATTCTGTCGATACTCCTCTGGTATATTCTCAACAACGGGTGGAGGTGCTCGCTTGAAAAGCCTCCTTTTGGGGATTTGCGGTTCGATGCTATCGACACCGGATAATAACAATGAGTGACGCTTGCTTAGTCTATTGCTGTTCAGTGGTAGACTGATCCAATAATAGTGTGTTAGTTCACCTACTTGTCCTTCAAACCTTGCGCCCAACTCATGAGCGGCTTGCTGCGCTAGGGCGGGGTTGGGATCGAGTGTGTGTAGCGTATAGTATTGGCGTTGTGTATAGTCTCTTTTATGGAGAGTAGCTGTCGTATGTGTGATGAGGAGACAAAGGAGAACACTAAAGGATAACTTCATTGTTTTTTTCTGAAAAAGATAGAAAAGAGGAAAGACTGCATTTTTTTTTTTTTTTTTTTTTTTGTAAATTTTAAAAGCCAGAGGAATTTTTTTTTATTTACTCAATATGTGTGTGGCATTGGTGGTTGCACAAACAAAAGACAAACATTCATGTTTCACATTTGAACGTTCACAGTCTAGTGTTTGTGTAATGAACTAGTCATTTTTGAGCACTTTAATGCTTTATTTCAAAGGTTTTTTTATTTTTTTTTTATTTATCAGATTTGATGTTATTTTATCGTGATAATATTTGTCATTTCAGGGAGACATATCAAAAGGGGATTATACAGATGCATCAAGTTGTTTTTAATGGCGATTTATCTTCCAGGATTGACCTCTACTGATTTTGTAATTACATGAGTACAAGAGGCGTTGTCTTTAGACTATAATTTCATTTTTTATTTATTTCTTGGTTTATTATTACAAGTAAACTTGAAGATGCTATCACACTCTACTTTTTCACGTCATTCTATGCAAAGTTATGCTATTATTTTTGTTTTGTTTTGTTTTTTTTACTGAGTAGTAAGTGGAGTATACGTCTCATTGAAAACACAAGTAGCATTCTGACAGAGACACTCTCCAGCAATTGGATCCCACCAAACACCATCACAATTATCAGCTACTAAATGACGATCCGATGAAGCAGCGCTGGGTGTAGGATTGTCGACTGTGGGTGCGGTGGATGGGCAATTGAAACAGGTAGCAAAGTTGGAGGTAGCAAAGCTACACGAGTTGAGTAAACTACCTTGAACAGCACCATTGCTGATTGTTAGGCCTTCCAGGCCATTACAAATTTCTTTACCAATGTTGGGGAGGTCACATTTCATATAGTCTTGCTGAGCTAATTGACTGGCTGGAACGGGGTTTTTCATCTAAACGTAATATCATCAACAGGAGTTGGGATTAATAAATGTGGCTAATATTATAGTGTTAGCACATAACAATAAAAACTTTACCCATTTCAATAATTGTTCATTGCTAACAAACCAAACATCTTTTTTGGATGCAATGGATTTGATAAAGTTGACTACACCTTCTCTTTGAGCAGAGGGATCAGCAGTTCCTGTATAAGCTGTCAAATGAGCTATATATATATATAAACGAGGTATTTAGTTATAAACATATATACAATAAGGATAATCAAAGCATACGAATTTATATTACTGAGACTTACTAGGGTGTATATAGATACCAAAAGGTTGTCTAGTGCCATTATAATGTCTTTCAAAATTGGTATTTGACCATTGGGTCACATCAGCCACCGATCCAGCAAGATAGACATCCATTAGCTGAGCAGTTCCAGCAGAGTCGACAACGGCATACATTGGAATCTCCCATACACCGGGTAACTTTGGTGTTCCGCAAACACCAGTCCAACAGTCATTAGCTAAACCGTTATCCAAAGTGTATGGCCTAAAAGATTCATCAATATTTTTATATGATATTGCCATTTTTTTTTTTTTTTTTTTTTTTTGCTATTTACCAATAACAGTCATCGGTAATTGCAGTTGATGAGGAATCATATTGGAATCCTTGTCTAGAGATTTCATTTAATGTATTGGCAGTATAGTTCACTAACAAATATATATTACTTAATCTCGTCTTATTCTACTCTTTGAGAAGTACAAAAAAACTTACAAAAAGGAGCTCTAAATCCCTTGATATTTCCAAGTGGAACGCCTCCATACTCATACAACATGGCACGAGCAGCGGTAATTTCCCTTTTTCAACATTAGATAATTAGCTTTTGCGGTTCTATGAATATTATATGAAATACTTACTGTGCTGAAGGTTGGCCGACGTGCGTGAATGTATGGCTTTTTTTTTTTTTAAAAAAAAAATAAAATAAAAATAAAGGTGAGAAAACAAGATATGAAACCTTGTATTAAACTTACTCGGCTACTTCATGTCCTTTGGCATACCATTCTTGCACCAATGCAAAGTTTGTATACTGCATAGAAACATACCAAGATCCCTAATGATAAATCAATAATAAGTAAAGCGCACAATAACAATCATGATTTGTATTTTACCTTTGCAGGACAGCCATTAGGGTTTCTTTTATTAAATACAGAGAATTAATATATGATATAAAGCAGAGAAAACAAAACGCCAATGACTTACGTGACATTCAACAATTCATAAGCAGTATCCAACAATTCAGGCTGAATAGAATCATCAAAAGTGACTGTTACAAACTGAGGAACATCCTTTGGTGATAATCCACCAGGAGGTGATGTAGAAGGACAAAGACAATCTGGTAGTTTACAAGCGGATGGGTCGCAACTTGTTGTTGCATTTTGACCCATAACAGATGCTATCAATAAAGCAACGGTACTAATACTAAGGAGTTTCATGTCTTGAAAAAGAAAATATTTACAAAAGAGAAAAATAAAAAAAAAACATTGTACTGTTCTTTATATATTTATATAGAGATCCATTTGCTTCTATTTTTATACAAAACTTTAATTATTCAAAACCAATTTCTCTTTTTCTAAATGCTTGGTCTGTCTCAATTTAAATAGTATAAATAGAAAAGAAGACCCGAAAAAGGGTAAGAGCAAGCGTTATTTGACATTCATGTAATTGGTTAAAGCTAATGCTTTTTTTTTAGAACTGTGATACGAAAAATGACAGTTCAGCATCTGGAAAAAAGTATTTGAGAGCTTCGGACATATAAAAATAGCTTTAATGAAAATTACCAAATCTGCCACAATCAGTTTTCTATAGAGTCTTTACTTGCATTGAACCATTTTTTTTTTTTTTTTTTTTTTTTTTTTTTTTTTTTTTTGCTAGTATGAAAATACAAGGGTAACTTCATTTATTATAAGAAGCTGACTAGAAGCATCTCAATGTTTACATGTAGTTATCAATCAATTTAACTGGTAAAAAAGATCAGTAAAATGTTAAACTTGGTATTTTTATATAAAAATGAAATAAAATCATGTCAATCTATATAGGTATTTTATCCAATAAGGAATAATATACATATATCTTTAAAAATCTTGAAAAGTTTTGCGCAAATCGGTAACCCTCCTTTCCTTTTAAACGAGCTTGAATGTTAACCCGTTTCAGACACGCACACAAAAAAATGTACTTTTTTTTTTCTTGCACTATTACACCTATAATAACTCAAATATACCTCAGTACACATACATAAATAAGTACATATATCAAATATGACATTGAAATGATCAGTCGATTTATTATTTATTATTATACATCCAAAAGTAGATTTCAAGAATTTCAGGTCTGGAACCGCTTTACAGAATACTTTAAATTAAAATCCCCGCTACAAAACTCTAATTCATATTTATCTCAAACCAATTTCCTACACCAAGCTTGAATCAGTTTGGCTGTATAAATAGAGCGAGGCGACCAGAAATAATAGAAACAATGATTTGCATACTATAGCAAAAAAAAAAAAAAAGATGATTACTATTTATATAAATATTATGCTTTACTCAGCTAACTTACTGGCAGCAGTACTAATTGACAGTTATCACCTATACAAGATTATTATGAGCATTTAAAATAAAGTACGAAAGTCTTATAAGCCAAATAACTACCTTTCTTATCAAACTCTTCTTTAAAATACTTTCCAATACTACAGTCAACAATACCATCCTTCAAACCTGCAAATACAAGACTTGGTATATCATTATTAATAAGATTAACAGGCGAGTGCTTTCTAATGAAATCATAGTCAATGATTGGCTGCTGACTGATTTGACTTGAAAAGAATTGACATCGGAATGGATCCAATTCAATATCCAATGCACCATTAAAACTAATAAAACCTTGTACTGAAGTATCTACATCCTCAAATCCTAGTAATAATAATAATAATAATAATAACCAATTATTCAATGGCCAATCAATATGTACACACTCTCTTGAATAGATACCTGGTTGATATTCTGGTTGGTTAGGTGTAAATGCAATCATGCCTGCTAAATGACCACCTGCTGAATCACCCGCAATCACAATACGCTGAGGGTCACCTCCATATCTTTCAATGTTTTGCTTTACCCAACGAAGAGCACGTTTACAGTCGAGTAGGTGTGTAGGATATACATTTGCTGGTGCTAATCGATAATTGGCATTCACAATCACCTAAAGCAAAACTCTATCAGATACACTATCTCCCACTTTCTTTCAAACTTACCCAATTTTCTTCTTCAATGAGTACTTTTTGATAAGGATAAAACATGTCTTTGGTTCCTGTTGTCCAAGATCCACCAGGTAAATGTACCTGATATATTGTATTTTAAAAAATCAAATCCCATTTCTTCTTATTGATACTTTACTTACCAAAACTGGTCTTAAACCACCTGAAGCAACATTAGATACAATTACATCCAATAACATTCTCTTCAACTCCTTATCACCGCCCTGTTCATACACCTCTTGCATCTCTCTTTCAGTTGCATACGATACTGGTGATCATCCAATCAATAAAGAAGAATATGTATAAAAAGGATGTTTTTAACTTACTATTTTTATGCATCTTGATCTGCTTTGGTTTCCACATGGGCATAATGATACATCTTAACCAATGGAAGCTAACAACAATGATAAATCAATTTGCTCTATATCCCATTCATTATTTACCTGGTGAGTTTTGGTAACACAAATTGTGGAGCAATTAGATCAAGTGATTGCTCTACTTGTTTCTTTTCTCTCATGTTTTTGAAATACAAAATACACTCAAATAGAATGGTAGGTAACTGAATAAGAACAAAGGCCCATTTCATCCATTGATACTCTATTATATTTATAGCTTTTAATCTTATCACTTTATACTTCCTTCTTTTTTACCTAAGCCTCCACATAACAGTGTACCATAAGCACCGAGTAACTGAAGAAAGGCGTGATGTAACGGCAAATCGGACATGAAGGTGGCTGCTATATGGCAGATTAAGTATATAGAATTTGCTCGTGGTCTTAATGAGCGAATCAGATTGGGTTTAAATGAGATCAATGTAAAGAAACTACATTGGAAGAGTGTGCTAAAATAGCAAATATTGGCAAATAAAGAGAGTAAAGACATCAATGATAGATCAACTCTATTGTATTTTTTTCTTTTTATATATTTTTTCAACATCCGTGTCCTCGGCCAAAAGAAGTTACACCGTGCCCACCCTTTTCGGTTGAATTACATTCCGCTCAATGGAATCATTCCTATTTTCATTATCCTTCTTTTTTTTATCATACACATTCTATATTCTTGCTTTTTAATTATTTTATTTGCAATCTTGGTGGTTCTAATAGATGTCATTATGTAAAGATCTTTAACGCTTTTTCATAACAGCCTGCCACCAAGTGATATCCACATCACTCTTGGCAGTAATTTACGTGTTCCTTCTTCCTGTATAATGCGTCTCATGGTGGATACGATGCATGTATAGGATACACCTGCCTCTATCTATGTCTATTTGTTTTTTAAAAATGACCATTGGTTTATAGACTCCTTGGATGATAGTATAATACGTGTTTTACATACATGAAGCGATGTTGTAATGACTACTGCTATTGAACCATATACCTCTGCCTTATAGGCTTCTACTTTTTGTTGTTTATATTGCCCATACCTTGCTTTAGAATACTCATAGAGTGAGAATTAAATATAGGTAAACGGATTATCTGAAAGTGAATCCACCTATCCCATCATGAATCAAATAAAAAAAAAAATTCTAATAGAATTAGTTGATCCATTTAAAGGTTGCAGTCAACTTTTTGATGACTGGTCCGAGTTTTATTTCTGTGATGGTTAACGGTGGATAAAGTTTTTATAAAAAGTGAGAAGTAAAGCAATAGACAAGTCTCATAAGACATCAGTTTTATTAGATTTGACATGAGGAGAATTCATAGTAACAAATCAAAGATATACATTTTAGCATAGTTCGATATCTCTCATTTAAAGACCTCTGTTAGTGCTTCTAAGTGTGATGTATGAAAAAATACTCCATCGAATGCCCTTAAATGTAAGGTAACAACAATCTTAGATCCTTCATAATTCGAGGAATAAATTTTCTATAGCTTTCATAAGATATTATTTTTTTTATCCCAACATCTTCATAATAGAATCATATAAACATATGAACTTTACCCTTACATACTACTATTATTATAGTTTCTTTATCCTTTTTTTTTTTAAAAAAAAACACTAATAGATTCATGCTTTTATTTTCGTTATGACAGGTATGTTTAAAGAAGTGCATCACTGTTAAAGACTGTTTTGATGTAGCCACTCTTTTTATCCTATTTTTTTTTTTTTTGCTATGGCGCCCTCTCTCCTGCAGGCAAAGTTAGTTCATTTTTTATCCACAATTGATTTATCACTACCATGGCTATTCCTATTTATTTTCTCAGGCCACAATCCATGAAATGAACGCCACCCCACTCTTAAATGTAGGCGGGGATCGGTCTAATAGCAATGTCATTGATATCATTTGGGTCTTAAATCGGAATTACATGTGATTTATTATTATGTTTATTTTATTCGCAGACTGTCAAAAAGCCTCCCATTCTTGTTCTTTCTAATGAGTAAATCCACTTTATTATTAAAGCCTTATTTAAGAAAACTAATTCTTCAGACACATCCCGATTTCTTCCACAATGACTCTGTTAAAAAACAAGTCAATGCTTCTTCCCTTCAAAAACTACAACAAGCATTGCTCAATAACGAAAATAAGAAAAGCTACTCCTTAAAATTTTATCCAAAGACAACTAAGAAACCTATAACAGCTGTTCTTTCAGCTGATTCGGAATGGATCAAGGCTCAATCATTCTTTCAACTTTGTGATAAATTGTCAATCCCTGTTTTACCTTCTGATCAGGATACTGTACAGTCAATGATATTAAGGCAACAACAGCCGCAAAGAAAGCCACTAAAGAAAGAATTTGCAACAAAGCTGTATGAAGAGCATTCAAGTGAATTTCAAAGAGAGTTGAATGTACAAGATATACTAAATGGACTCGTTATGTTTGAGCCAAATGTCAACAAAAACAAAATGGCACAACAGCTTTGTCAATGGCTACCTGAATTACAACCCCAGCGCTGGTGGGGTAAGATACCCTTGCTTATTGTTTCCAAATCCATACCTGCAGAAACAGCAAAAGGCATATTGTGTGTGACCGAAGATATGCAATTACAAGGTAATAATAGTCTGTCAGATGTGTTGTCCCAACTTTACTAATTTATAATTTTTAAAAAAAGACATACAGTCTTATATTAATGAGAATTTGGATTCAGTTATTAAAGAGCATAAAATGAACAAATAAAAAAAAAAAAATGACACTGTCTTTAATAATAATACAGTCTATGTGTTTATAACTTTCATAATAATGAGTTTATATATATTCGATTAAGATCTATAATGAAGTGCTTGAATAGCTTATCATGCAAGCGTAGCACAGGACGTCTAATTCACACGCTTAAAAAATCCCATTCTTTTTTTTATCCGACCTTTACCAGCAGCAAACTCCTGTTTACCGCCTGTTGAAATAACATTCACATAGGCTAATCATTTCCTGTTTGTCTTTTGTTAGTAAAAAAAAAACCAATAAGCTTATTTATGTATCGATTTCATTGATTAGCAATAGATTTCCTTCAAAAAACCAAAACTTGTTTGCAAATACATTTCAAAAGTCAAATTTTCATTCAAAAAAAAATAAGCTGAAATAAGCTTTGTACTACAACCGGCGATACTCATTTTATCTGTTGTGACACTTTTCTAATCCATCACATCTGAACAATCATAATAATAAAAAAGAGCCAAAAAAAAAAAAAAGTGTGGAATAGTTGACTCTTGTTCTTTTCTTATATTATTGAAATGTCTATTATCAATAGGTTGTCTATTTGTGGACAAGAAAGAATCTCTATTGGCTATCAATTAACAGCATCTCTTGTTGATGATATTCAGACTAAAGTACCTGCATCCAACTATGTGTTGATTGTAGATGATCCAGCTCATCTAGATAGCTTCAAGTTTAACAAAGGTCGTCTCTTATCCAAGGTAGTCATGCCAGGTACCAGATCTCGCCAGGCAAAGGCTGATATTGAAGATTGGTTACTTTCTGAAACTGTTACCAGAGATAGTTGCTTTATTGCAGTGGGAGAGATAGGCGATTTGGTTGGATCTGTTGCTTCTACATTTATGCGAGGTGTTCCTTTTGTACAGGTG
Source organism: Backusella circina FSU 941 (assembly GCA_025399235.1). Classification (NCBI taxonomy): domain Eukaryota; kingdom Fungi; phylum Mucoromycota; class Mucoromycetes; order Mucorales; family Backusellaceae; genus Backusella; species Backusella circina. The sequence continues at coordinate 165,547 of MU622329.1, read as the reverse complement.
CCAACAAGTCTTCATGGTTTCTTTTCAGCCATCAGCGGTAGACTTACAATGGATACACCTTCCGGAAAGGATTTGATTGGTACTGTTTATAATCCTAAGCATATTTATATGGACCTCTTTTTTGTACAAAGCTCATCAGAGCGTCAGTTTTTGAATGACATGGCGGAAGTAATCCAGGTAAGATCATTAGTAAATAAATATAAAGAGAGCAAACCATCTAACTGATTCATATCATCATGTAGACAGCAGCTACTGTAGGTGAGAGTGAGTTCATCAAGTTGGAAAATAACGTGGATTTGATCCGTTCAGTATTAAACAAGGATATCCAGAAAGGTAAGGACCATACCTATTTTTTATGAATTGAAGATGTGATACTCTGCCAATTCAATTTTAAAGCATGAAGCAAGTCACACGCGTGTTTCTTTTTTTAAACAAAAATGAAAAATGCCC
>MU622329.1:142587-163037 GCA_025399235.1 Backusella circina FSU 941 | reverse complement strand
TTATTAACTGAAACATGAAAGTAATAATGAAAATAAATAAACTAGAATTAAAACTTTCACCTTATTTTTCTTTTCTTTTTGTTATTTACTCAAAAAAAAAAAAAACATTTTTTATATATGTATATAGCATATACATCTTCGTTTTTTATTAAAATAAATATTAAGTATCAAAAAGTTATGTACCAGAAGGTAAAACAGTTGTCCCCGTGCAAAGGGCCAGGTTTAAAGTTTAACTCGTTATGGGACTCTTTATTCCTGAAGTTGGGGAAGATATGTTTTGGTAGGGAATCAAAGTCGGACCTCATTCTCAAACCAAGATGCTCCAAATATTCGGTAGAGTGTGTTCTATGGGAAAAATAGCGGTATTTATCGTAGTCCTTCGAGTTGTCTCCTTGAGCGTCCTTGACAACTCTATTATTATGGACCAACCTATAGTAACAGTTCTCTGAGATGATGTAAGTGAAGTTATTCTAGGAATTTACTGACAACGTTGTCTACCCGAGATCTCTGACACGCTAAGGTTTACATCTGGAAAACTTGTGGGTTGAACATCTCTCGTATGTTTCGTCGAGACCGTCATGGAGGTCGTGGCTACTGATTTCGACAAAGACCTCCACTTAAACCTAGCTCGTTGTTACCGACCTAAGCAAAAAAATATGGTTATATTAGACATAACAGTGGCTCATTCCAAGCGAAATGAAATGGTAGGTGATTAAGTAGTGCTCGTCATTGCTACAACTGCCTCGGTTACTAAAATCGTCAAAGTCTATAAAGTAGCTCTATGAAGTACTAGCAAAGAAATACACCCTATCACTGGCTCCGTGGCACCTTTAATCCTAGTGCGTTATTTCAGAGAAGTCGTATAAGGTGGTACCTCGTGAGTTCATCAAATATCAACACTCCTTCTGGGTCCCGAAATTTAGGTCATAACACCTCTAAACCTGAGTGTCTTACAACTTACCCACAAGGTTAGTTCGTCATAAGAAATCGTCCGTTCTCTGGGTAGTCCACCGCACGGTATTCCTATAGAAAATCCCTCTAAACTGGTCCACGACGGAATGACCCTTCACGTCCTACTTTCTACCCGCAGTACATTAGTAAATTTTACGCTCTATTAACGGGTCGAAGTGGGTATAATTATCGTTAATCCCCGAACGGTAAGTAAAACCTTGCTGCCTTACGAAGGTCACAGTATAACAGAAGGTCACAGAAACGTCATGGTTGGTTGAACTACTATAGTGGCATTACTAGTGGGTTAAACATGAAAACGACTTACAGTAGTGGTACGGTTCCACAGAACGGGTTCTCCAGTACGGTTCTTCTTTATTAAACCCTAAGTGGAAAAACACTATGTTCGACGAACTATCATAGTCCTGAGGTCGTGTAAAGCTGTAGTTGTATAAGTGTCGGGGTTGCGACTGGGGTAAATTCGTCAAGTTTGTATGGTGAGAGCAGTAGTAGTCTTACCCGTGGCCGAACAGGGAAACTCGCGTGTCATATCTGTTATCCGTTCAGTCATTGTGCTGCATTTTCCCGGTTGACAAGCGGTTGTATAAGTCACTTCATAAGCGACAGAACACCTAAAAGTTCATCTAGATGTGCGTTGAGTTGTCGCAGTCACGGGAGTGTTTAAAGTTGGTTCGCTAACCTTTACCAAAAGTACAAGAACTGGCACTCTCTCTGTTTCGATCACTCTCATGAAAATAACCATTAGGATGATGAAAATGCTGGTGTCTGCTTATCCTCCTTCGCAACCTTTAGGAAGAACTGACGGTGGGTCAGTCATCCTCTCCGAACTGTGAAGAGCCAGTCAACGAAGTGTACTCGGTGTTTAAGTATCAATGTTTGAAGAAACATGGTCCTTGCTGCGGCCGCGGTTTGCAATTAGTATAGGAGTGGTATTGGGCCAGAGAAACATAGAGAACAATTCTTAAAGTAGTGGACCAGGTACAGTGCGTGGTTTACTTCATGGAAAGGTGGGGCAAATCGTACAAAGAAGTTCTGTAGTGCTCTAAGTTGACAGAGCTGTTATGGTGGGGGTGTTCTTTACTGTATTAAACAAGGTATCAGTCTCGGGAACCTATCTTCACAAACCAGGACGCTACTCTAGTCGTAACAAGCCATTAATATTATTTCGATTACCAGAGACTGAAACATTACTTTATCGTTTATCAGACATAAAACCCTTATTTAATTTACCCAACATCAATCTGACTGATTATTACAGAGACCAAGACGATATTTACTTGGATACGCCATCCTTGGCTAATCTAGCACTTGAGCATAATCGATACCTGTTGGGAGAACTATGCAAATTGAGGTCAGAAGACTATAGTGTGGGTCTAGCAGATATAATACTTGAAACATTTCCTAATTTCAAAAGGGCACCTAAAGAGGAGAATATCTGGGAATTTGTACCTTTACCACTTGAAAAGATGCACAGTAATGAAAAAACAAAGTCAGAAACAAGACACTTGATGGCATTAGATAAAGTGCTGTTAAATAACCATGAATTAAAGCAACACCAACATCAGCAACAGTTTAGGTATTTTATTACTATATTGCTTTTTTTTATTTTTGTTCATTTGGAATAACTTGGTTGTAATTAGTAGATTTGATCCTGAACGACCCAATAAGCGCCAATGCATTGATGCAGATAAAGGTCTTAATAAAAACTCTCGTAACTTGACTATCTTTGCACCATCATATCATCAACAATTACTAGGTGTGAGATCAGCACCTCTTCATTCCAACTTTCCAAAACCAGCTCCATCAAAATCTAATTTAGGTAACTACCACTTTTTTAGCTATTATAAAAAATGGCGCTAATATTAAAAAAAAAACGATCCTTTTCCTAGCCCAAAAACCAGCGTTTACTCAAACAGTACCTCCTGCATCTGCTACGTTAGCTAAGACTCCTTTTCAAAAGCATATATTTGCTACACCCATTGTCCCTTCCCAACATCCACCCACAGCAAAGGCCAAAAGCGATGTTCATCGACAGCAATGTTTACAGCCTTTTGAGCAGTTGTTTGATACAATTGAGGCAACACGTAACTTAAAATCAACTCTGGATGATCAAATTAGGCGTTCCTCTACTCTGATTAAAACCCTGCAGACTTTAACACACACTATAGAAGATGTGGTGAAGATTCAGGTGAATGAGGTCCAATCAGAAAAGTTTTCTCAGTTTGAACAAAATATGATGCAAATCGAACAGCGAATAAGTAGATTGGAACATGTCCATTTTAAAATCGATAGTGTTTTGCCCTCACCAGGTCAAGAAGAACCTATGAAACGATCAAGTCCAAAGAGTGAAGACTATCACAATGTTTTGACTACATTAAGAGATAGGCTAGATCGATTAGAAAGACAAATCGACACTTAAAAAAAGAAAACACACACACACACACACACACACACTAAAAGTCCATATCCATTTACAATGATCTAATCACAATAATATACTTTATATTTAAAATGATGCTTATATTATATATTTAAAAAGATTGAAGAGAAAACGTTACTTATTTTATGTGTTCGGGAGAGTGGGTTTGTTTGTCTATACCAATATACAAAAATCTAGAGAGATCCAGTTACTGTCAAGATATCATTTGCTTCAATAATACTAATGAAATAAAGTAATTAATATCTCTATTGTTGCTACTAAGTTTTTAGGCTACTTACTCCATAACATTAAATTCGAGTGTTCCATCCTCACCACCGATACTAACACCAGTTGATTTTAACACCCATTCACCATATTGACTACGCTTGATTGGTTCCTCATTTCCTTGACTATCTTCAGTCTCTTCTGTCTCCTCTTCTGCTTCTTCCACTTCCTCTTTTGTTTCCGGTGCATCATCTCCATACGTATTTGACAATGCCTCGACTACTTCTTCTTCTCCTTGCTTCCATTCATAAACAGCAGAAGGTATACGGGACTTTGGAATTGATGCATTGAAAGTGCCATAAATCAATAAACCAATATGATCTTCTGACTGTAAATTAATGCGACCAACTAAAAAATACTTGTTAATTCTATTATTTTTTTTTTTTTACTTTGCGTTGCCATGGAAACAACTCACCAAGCTTTGTTCCTTTTTTGGGTTTCCACACAAGCAATTTAACGCTGATAAAGAAGTGACAAAAGGGTGAATCGTAAAGAATTCTGCCTTTTTCCGTCAATAATTTTACATCCGAGTGAGCTAATACAATACCGTCGACCTCTGGCATATACCTTTAATAGATAATTAGCACTTCATGATATAAAAAAAAAAAAAAAAAAAAAAAAAAAAAGCAAAAAAAAAAAAAAAAAAAAAAAAAAAAAAAAAAAAAAAAAAAAAAAAACTATAAATTATGCAAATGCTTACTTCATTAAAAAGGCATTAAGTTGTTCATGAATGCCTTCCATAGTTTTACCTGCCCACATGGGTGCCAAGTGAATGTAAAGCTTAACAACCATTTCTGAAAAGGAGCTGGCATTTGTGCTGACAGAAGTGACAGAAGCAGTGGAAGGCGAGGCGGGTGTCTCGATTTGTATGATCTTTTTGTGCTTTTTTTTACTACTCTTTTCCGATTTGTCCTTGTGTTTACGCTTTTTCTCTTCGACAGCCATTGTGGTGTTTTATATATTGGTTATTATAAAGAACAATAAACTTGCATCTTTTTTTTTAAAAAAAAATACACTTGACTGCGAAAGATAAAGAAAAGCAGTCATTAAAAATCTTTCGCCCCGCACGTCACTTAAGCAAAGCACTTTAAAACCTCTAATAACCGGTGAGCCCTCGAGCACTACTACAAATATCTTGTCTGCTCAAAGTCAATATTTTCGAGGTATGATGGGACCGCCAGAAATTTACAAAGGTCTACTCTCCAATGAGATCATACCTTAAAAATATTTTTTTACCAACTTTCTGGACGCTCACCGGTGGGTGTCATTTTGCATTTTCAGAAAGGTAGTACAAAAAAGGACCTTTCTGTCACTTTTTTATGTCTATAAATGTGGTCGTTTTATTTGTAGCTCTAAGCCTAAAATCAGTAGAAATTCAACATGAGGCTCTGAAATGGCTCCAAAAGGAACCAAAAGTCACTTGCATACTTCAATTTCGCCTGGTATGGTACTGTGTAATACCCCGCTTACTGCAACATTTTTTTAGGATATCTAACCTCTACAACAACCGGGCATTTACTACATACACTTCCAATTATATCTATACATGTCTTTAAAATACACAAATATAATTGATGCAAGGCATTATAATGATCATGCAGTGGGTTATGGGCCTGATAATAAACCACATGTGTACTTGAATAGTCTACAGATACATCATCAATCTAAACATGACCGATTTGACTATTGCAGGCGTACCCAACAATAGTATTATTTTTGAAATATGTGATAGTTTTGATTGCAAACTTGAGAAGCTAAATGTGGATGATGTAAAGGAGATACTCTGCCTTAATACCTAGTCCACTCGAAACAGTCAAAGTACATTCATAAATTGTATTTCGTAACGCAAAGATACACTCACCAAATGCTCTTGAAAATATGACGGCTCTCATTACTTTAAAATCTTCTTTATATGGCTCCCACAGCTCATCTCCACCTACATTAGAGAGTTTCACTATCTCTTGCTCTAATCTAAAGGCTGATAGATCAAATAAGTATTGAATTTTATCGAAGCACTAGGAGTAAGTTGCAGACGTCTTAGTAGTTACCTCCCAGGTGTAATTTCCATGCCATTTCATCGACTAGTCGAATTAAACCTTAGCATTGCGATATAATTTAGAAATGGTACTACATAGTCATAGTTTACAATGGGTCTGTTTTGGTTTAACAAGAAGTCTGAAGGGAAAAGGTTATGGTTTGACTGTTATAACGCTGAAAGAAAAAAGAGTGGACGTATCCCAAGGAATTAATCAACTTTAAATCAAGTAGCTTATATATCCACTAAAAGCATAAACTATATTACAGAACTTAACAGAATCCAAGTATCTATATAGTAAAATATAGTCAAGTAATAACTTTATCATGTTTTCAATTTCAATATACTAATTAGAATATATATTTTATATTCAATTTTCGAAAAGCAGAAATCTACTTAGACCAAAAGGATAGGTAATGTGATGTTTAGTTTGGAATACAAAAGACTAAAGTCTCTTTAATAATATTAATTTTTATTATTATATTTCTGAAACTCTGTTGGTATAGATTGTATGAGTCTTGTCAATTTGTTTTACCTGATTTTTTTTTTTTACAAAACACTTTACCTTTAGTATTTATGATAAAATATTTAACACTGTTTCAGGGTTTGGGTTTTCCGTCCAAACCTCTACCAAGACATCTTCATCGGCCACAGCATGATTATTGATAGTAAAAACTAGTAGTCGAAAGGGGTATTCATCTCCAATCTCAATATTAACATTGGAATCTCTCCCTTCATTTTGCCATTTTATTGTTGAATAAAGTTATTTTGATCATAAATTTCGGTAAAACAGGGTTCTCCTCTTGCTTTTACCATAGACTAACTCTTTATAGTCTCCATCGGCTTCATTTAATACAGAAAATGAAAGTAGACGTTTTTTCAGTGATATCTACATTTAATAAAATGAATCAGTATTAATTAAAAGACGAAATCGCTTTGGAATAACTTGCCTAGTTTTGACTGAATTCTTTTCATGATTGTTTTTGATCTATTAATTTTTGGTATGTATAAAGATATGATGAAAAGAAAGAAATAGAAAGAATAAAGCTGTTGCGAAAGCAATGTAGTAAATACTCTCTAACATTGGCACTATTTTCAAATTGGTATTTTTTTTTTCTGTCGAGTAATCTTTTTATTTAACAACGATTTGTTCATTTCTTACCGTATTTAATGGCAATGCTATGGGCTAACGAATGTTGAGTGAGTTTTTTCCAACTAGCGTGTCAGAAATGGAGTCCTGGGCGGCTTTTCAGGCTCGTATGGCATGTCTGAGGGACCAAGAGGACATTATTTCCTTTTCAAGTAAATTCTTTCATCTAAAAATAATAATGTAATATAAAAAGGACATAATAAACATGGAGTTTAGTTCAACTTGGCAGCTCTTTTATTCTTAAAACGTTTTATACCGTCTTTAACGTTCTAAGATTCCCTTTGGAAACTAAAAACGGGTACCAGCTCCATATACTTTATATTTTTGCCAGTTCTGGGTTGGACTACACTTTTCACTAGAAATAGCAATAAAATTGAATACTGTCAGTCTATTAATTTCACGCACGCTTGATTATTTACTTTCATTGATTTCAGGTAGATAATATTATTTCCATATTTAAAGAAGGCTGTTTTGTTTTTCATTTTTTAAAAGAATAATAAAAGGTGAAGGAAAGAATATAGAAGACGTAAGCTCCTTTCTCGTAAAACAAAAAGTAAACATTCACATTTTTAAGAAGACAATAATTCAAATCCGAATCATAAATGTCTGTATCACGATCCGATTTTATAAATTGCTTAAATACGGACTAGCATGATTTTTAAAATAAGTATCGCACTAACATTTCACAAATTATGCTCTATTGTGTTTATTGCAATACTACTTGCATATCCATTTTCTTTATATCATAAAAAAGTACAATTAAACACTTAATCTTATTTTATCTCTAAATATAGTGGAGGGAAAAAATACTGTTTGCACTCATTTCAAATGTAAACAAGGATACTATAAATCATCCTCGCCAAAGGTACCACTAATTGTTATATTTTGACCAACTGAAAAGGCTGGCATTCCTAAATAAGGGCATGTGGCACAGCGAAAGGCATCTCCCAGGGCACAGCTACCACAGCCACCTGTCTTTTTAGGAGTGGGGTCCACCTCAACCACCTCATCCTCATCCTCATCCATCAAATCCAATGCTACCACGTCATCCTCTGCTCTACCACAGGTACAATTCTTACATGCCTTTCTTTTTCCATCTGTTAATTCACAGTCATCTGGTTCTATATATATATAAAATAAGCTTTTAGCCACCTGTTTTATCATTTTACTCCAAAAATAAAAATAATAAATTACGATCCGGCCTTACTTTCAAGGGATTCCTTTGTAGGTTTCATCTTATCGTCATCGTCTAATAGATTATCCTCATCCTCGAGTTCACCATCATCCTGTATGGTTTGCCAGACTGTCTTCTTATCCCTTCTCTTTAAAGATACCTTTTGACCCACTTCATATGCCGGTTTCTTGGCGAGTATACGCACTTTTTCAAATTTCCCTGTTAAGCGACTTGTACCTTGCTCGATTTTATTTGTTCCCCAAAGACGAAAGTAATCTGCAAGAGTACTGTCAGACACAGGCACCCTATCAACAGTGGACACATCCACAAAACCTGCCAACTTTAACAAAGACTCCAATTGTGCCGCATTACGTGTAATAGGACACACGGTAGATGCCAAATCCACAGACAAAACAACTTCTTCCAGTACAAGTTGACCACCGGCCTTTAGATACCTTAACAGATTGGAGAAGATTTGATTTGAATGAAGATAAACAGAGGGCTGAATAGGGTTTGAGTAAACCAAGTCAAAACTGGAAGGAGTCCATTCCACTTTATACAATAAATGATAAATAAAAACAAAGACGAAAGTGGTGTGATTTTTTTTTTTAATTTTATCTTACCGCTATCGAAATAACCCAGTTTTAATAGAGGAGAAATAGATGCAATCTTCTCCACGCTATCTTTGTCGATTGTATTGGGAACAATCACAGCTGTACTCCCTGTGGGCTTAATATAATCAAAGTTATTCATCGAAAGTGGAAAGAAAGAAAGAGAAAATGATAAAATAAAAAAAGAAGAGGGGAAGACAAGAAAAATGGAAAATGACTTTATACTCCGCTATTTTTCTCTATTCTAAAACATTCGCCCAAAAAGGTAGTGCTTTAATTCTCTTTTTTTAAAAAAAATATCTTCCAATTTGTTCATTCACTGAAAATAACAATAGTAAATTATACTTGGATGATCAAACACAACGTTTTGCCACTTGTCACATTTTTTTGTATCGCCCACTACAGCGTAGTACATTACTCTGTTACAAGGTTCGAATGCTCTTACCGATGCTTAAGCTGAGAGTTGCATCAGAAGCGATAAGACAGCACACCATACTCTAAGCAAACACTTGTTTGTTAGGGAGATTGCAATCTGAGCTTATATCGGCAATTGGATGCATTTGTTATATGAAGTTAAAGTAAAATATATTTAGAAAAGTCAATAAATCTTTGAAGGTTGAACAGTTTATTTAAAAATATATAAAATCCATTATTTAATCATTATGAATTAAATAATGATAAACTATGAAGTAACACACAGTAAATACCAGTATCTTAGAAATAGGTCAGAGTAAACCCAAAACATTATGACAAATAGAGTATATATTATAGAATCAACTTAGATAAGATTGGCTACCTTATCTAAGAAGACAGAACAGCTTGATCTATAATATATCATGTTTGATTATATATGTAATATCATTAGATAATAATATGCTGACGATAGAGGTGATACATGGATCGTTTATGATGTCTTAGCTCAACAGCCGTTTTATCCATAGCTCTTGTGATATGGAACTACGGTAATAAGGATAGATCACATGTAATCTAACTTATTGATGAAAGACTGTTCTCAGCGTTACTCAAGATAGATGTCAATAGTAGAAGTTGTACCTATTTAATAATATTCTTTTATAAATGTAATAAACATTTATATAGAATATATATTGAAACAACTTGTACCTTTAGTTCTGATTCAATATCAGATACCAACTAAAGGACTTCATACTGACAGTGCATTAGATGATGTTACTGAAGCTGTCCATGACTACTATATCAATTGTTTACGCATCAGCTCTTACGTTTTCAATGATGAAAGAACCGTCTATTGCGAAGTGGCTATACCCTTATTCAAGATATTCGGTAACATCACTGGTGAATTAGTGCACGTCTAGTGCGAGAAATTACAGTCCCGAAAGCAAGACGCTCTACCTCGAAACGCATGATTATTCACTAAAAAGCTATGATAAGAAGCTACTTAACGGAATTGCTATCCCTCCCGAAATCCCTCGCACCTACTTGATATTTGAATCATCTGGTTTTGATAAGACTGAGAATATCAATCACAATATTGAAAACAACATCAAGAACATGAAATCAGTCACAGATGCACTCAAACACTGCGCCTACAAATACATGGCAGCATCATTCGCTACATTTTTTAAAGTTCATACCTTTTCAATACATACCATTCAAGGTAAATGAACCTTACCAGATACTCTTACAATGCTAACAAGAAGTTTGATATTGTTGAAACGCGCTCCTGTGAACTCCCCCTTACCTTTGCTGATATTAAAAAGGTTCTAAAATTGATGGAGTTTTTTGCTCTTTTATACAATGATTTACAAGAGCAAAAGAACGTATTTAATCAATTGTACGATGAACGAAATGATATGAATCACGTGAACGAAGCAGAAACGGTGAAAACCGTCTTGGCTTAGGTTGCTCCTTGGTTAAATCATTTGCATAAACAGTATTTAACGTGTTATATAACTAAAATTATGGCTATTATTATGAATAAAAAATAATTGACTTTTTATACCAATTAAAGAACAATGGTTTTTATACTAATAACAGGGAGTCCCGCAACATCTTTAAACTGTTTTTGAATTGGTTTTATTAAATAAAATTCTGTACAAAAGCCTGTTGTTTACGTATAAGCTTTGGATATTTCAACCGATTAGATACCTATTTTTTCAATTACAATTTAAAAATCAGCATTCAATGCATATCAGCGTTATTCAAGTATATAAACTTACCAGCACCACCAGTAACTTCGAGAGTGTGACCAGAAATATAGCTAGTCAAGGGAGTGCAGAGAGTCAAAACAGAACCAGCAACCTCATCAGCAGAAGCAGGACGACCCAAAGGAATTGCAGCATAAGGGTTTGCTCTGGCACCAGTGGCGTTACCAGTAGGAATACCCAAAGCAATCTTCTTACCATCAACCTCAATGGAAGCACCAGCTTCCTTTGCACGAGTAAGACGGGTATCAACAAAACCAAAGGCAACAGTGTTGCAACGGACACCGAAACCTCCCCATTCCTTTGCAATTGTCTTTGTCAAACCGACAATACCAGCCTTGGCAGTGGCATAATTGGCCTGGCCAACATTACCGTGAAGACCGGATGTAGAAGAGATGTTAACAATAGTCTTATTCTGACCATCCTTCTTGCGAAGATACTTTGCAGCAGCACGAATGATCTTGAAAGGAGCGGTGTTATGACAAGCAATCATGACATCCCACTGCTTATCAGTCATCTTGTGGATCATACCATCATAGGTAAAGCCGGCATTGTTGACAATGTGATTGATCTTACCGTAAGCCTTAACAGTCTCTTCAATCAAACGCTCAGGGAAGGTCTCATCAAGAATATCACCAGGAATAGAAACGGCCTTCAAACCAGCAGCATTGATATCAGCAGCAACTTGGTTGGACTTGGCTATATGCAACAATTATTTAGTTTTAATCCTGCAAAGTTTCCCACACACACACGTAAATTTAAAAAATAATTTACCAGCATCAATATCAGTGACAACAACCAAAGCACCTTCACGAGCAAAAATCTCTGCACAGCTCTTACCGATACCTTGTCTATCATAAGAGAGCGTGTAAGTATCATCTTTTTAACATACTACAAGCAAACATACCCAGAACCAGTAATGATGGCAACTTCACCAGCCAATAAACCTTGAGGATAATTACCCGACAAATGGCCTTTAATAGTGTTCAAGCGATCAGAAGCAGACATGTTTTATTAATATTAATTAAAGAGTAAAGCAAGAAAAAGAAGAAAAAAAAAATACAGAATGAAACCAAAACTATTTAAAATAAAATGCTAATTTTATCTATTTGGGCAATATTTCTGTACCGTAATCAGGAATCCCAAAGGGAAAACACCGACCCGAAGCAGTCATAATAAATCTTCGTGTGAAAATGGTTTGTAAGCTCCTGAACATCTTAATGAAGTACACTTTACATTTTTATTAAATTCATTTCATATAATTCATAACAATATATAATAATAGTTTAACGGTTAGTGAGTGCATTATATGTAATAGATAAGAGTATCTCTATAAGCAGTACTACTATTCATATACACTTAGTAGTAAGGACTATAATAGCACCACAATCAGAGTCTTTGTAAGACAAGAATATATACACTTGCACTATTCAGTATTAATATAATGATGATAAAGTGGTATAGACACCATTTCCCACCACCCAATATTATTTGTGTTTTGATGTCACGTATGATATTTTTATTAGCAAAAATTACAATGTATTCATATTCGTATTTATGCAAATAGAATCTATAATTAAAATAGCTGTAATGTCCAGTTCATGCGTTTTCATGTTGATTGTTAAGCTATCATTGGCTCTTGGAATTCAAGCAAAAGCACAGAGTTATTTTTTTTAAAAAAAGCAAAACAAAATGAGTCAGATATCGGAGTTTAAAACAAACAACAGACACACTCTTGACGGTTTAATACATATCCTTCTTCTCACTATCCAACATGGAACCTCGTACAGCAGAGATCAGCAGAAAGACAAACGAAACTGATATTCAAATCAGTCTTAATTTGGACGACAAGTTTGATCAAAAGATCAACATCGATACTGGCATTGGTTTCCTTGATCATGTACAGATACTAGTTATTATTATTTTTGTGACATGTACTCAAAGTATGAATGCTCTCATTTAGATGTTTCATGCCTTGGCTAAACATGGTGGATGGAGTCTTAACATCAAGTGTATTGGTGATCTTCACATTGACGATCATCACACTGCAGAAGACGTAGGTATCGCGCTCGGTATGGCCTTTAAACAAGCACTTGGTACCCCTCGTGGTATCAAGCGATTTGGTTCTGCCTTTTGTCCACTTGATGAGGTAATAGATTAAACAGGACTAAAAACAGATATTGATGACTGACAACATTTATTCGCCCCAAAAAAAGGCACTTTCAAGAAGTGTAGTTGATATTTCAGGAAGACCCTTTGCAGATATCAATTTAGACCTGAAACGCGAAAAGATCGGTCAGTTATCTACTGAGATGCTTCCTCACGTATTAGAGTCCTTTGCGTTTGCTGCAGGCATTACTCTTCACGTGGATGTGCTCAAGGGAAAGAACGATCATCACAAGTGAGTCCCACATGAAAATATAAATGTGAAATTAAAATTAAAATCCAACCCCTTTTTTTTTGTAGGGCCGAATCTGCCTTCAAATCTTTGGCTGTGGCAATCAAAGATGCCGTTTCCCGAACCGGCACTAACGACGTGCCATCCACAAAGGGCGTTTTATAATAAAATAGATTATCCCCTCTCTTGTTTATTTTTATTTATTTTGTTTTTACTTCTTTCTCTTTTCTTTAAAAAAAAACAAAAAAAAGAGAGAAATATGGCGAAACAAATACAATCAGAATTAAAGGACCAAACAATCTATTCCAATAAAAATAACCAAAAAACATGCAATCAACAACAAACATGGACTCAACGTGTCCTTGATAATGAATTAGGTAATACACTCAAGCGACCCCCTTTTTACTATTTGGTTTTACTAAAAAGAAATGACCCTGCAGAAATATCAAGCTTGGCCGTACTCTGTATTGTACTTTGCTACTACTCGGATTATCCTTTTGCTAGGAAATGCTTACGAGTATCATATCAGGTTGAAGATGATGCTTATGGGAAGGGCATCGACGATATTTACTTTGTAGGGTTTTGGGTAGTTGCATTTACACTTCTACGTGCAGCCACCATGAAGTTTATTTTTCATCCTGCTGCCAGGCTGTGTAAAGTAGAACCGGTTGGTAAAAGAGAACGCTTTTCTGAACAAACATTTTGTTTTATTTATTACACCTTCTCCTGGTTATTTGGCATGGTAAAAAACAAAAACAAAAAAAAAGGTTTTTAGGCTAGGGGGAGTTCCTCTGTAAATAATTTATAAAAACTGCTAACGTCATTCGAACTGCTAGCACATTATGTATAACAGCCCTCATTGGCTCAATAGTTCAGAGTTTTGGATCAACTACCCCCATACCCTAATTTCACGACAGATGAAAATCTATTATCTTATGCAAACGGCTTTTACGTTTCACCTGGTATATTTGATTCATATTGAGAAGCGTAGAAAGGATCATTTTGCTATGCTTTCTCATCATATCATCACCATTGCTTTACTTGGATCGAGTTATTACACAAACTTTACTCGCATCGGAAATGCTGTTATGTGCTGTACAGATCTCTCCGATATATTACTTAGTGTGAGTCTCTCTTATTAGGATATAATTGAGAAAAGAGAACATGTTACCTAATTTTCATAAAATGAATGAATAGTTTGCAAAGATGTTGAAATATCTCAATCTCACCACACTTTGTGACATCATGTTTGGCTTATTTGCGCTTTCATGGCCAATTACTCGACACGTCTTGTTCTCAATGATTATCTGGTCAACAGCAGGTTAGTTTTTGGATACAATGGCCTTTTTTTTTTTTATCAGCTGATATACTTTAAATTTATTTTTATACAATATAATAGTTGAACCTTCAAAGTATTTAGATATGAAATGGGAACCAGAGAAAGGAAAATATTTTACAGCAACGACACAAAAGATTTATATTTTATTGTTCTTCTCGTTAAATGTGATCATGTTTTATTGGTTTTACTTGATTGTAAAGGTCATTGTTCGCGTATTACAGGGTAAAAATGCGGAAGATAACCGTAGTGATGATGAGGACGAATCAGAGTACGTGATATAATAACAGTATTGAAATTGAATGTAACTCTATTGCTAACTAGACAGAATTCCCGTAGAGCTGAGGAAGATTCGGAAAAATCAAATGGCCGCAACTGATGCTGTTTCCATTTTGTTATTTATATAAATACAAAAGTTTCATTTCACCGAAAGTAGAGCAGACGTAAAAATATGGAACCTTTATAATAAAGTGAAAGCTTTGCTAAAGATGATTTAATGGGAATAAATTGCGCTTTTTATTATTGTTATGAATTTAAATACAACAATGACAAGATAAGCATTGGTTTTAAGGGAAGACAGAGTTTGGTGTCTCCGCCTAGAGCTTAAAATAAGTACATCTGTGTTTCATTGATCAAAACTATATCAAAGCAGTAACTGGCTTTTTTTTTAAAAAAAAATATATATTTATAAAAGTACATACATTCAAGGTGTTTGTTTATTTTTCTCATTCATCTTTATTTACATCCTCTTTGGATATATTCAATACCCAAAGGCTAAATTAATAGTATGTGAGAGAGAAATCTCACTTATTTAAAATAAACAAAAGTATTATTTGATACAAAAATAGTAAAGTGTATTATTTTTTATTTTGAGTTAAAAAATGAATTTATCTAAATGAATATTATTGGGCTAAAATGCTAGTGTATATATGAAATGAAATGGGATTATAATGCAATTTAACGGTTCTCGGAAGTGGCGACCAAGAGTTCGAGTTCACGAGGAGCATCGAAACGAGGCATGATAAGTTCGAGGAAGTGAATCTTATCGGGGCTAGCTTGGACTTCCTTCATGGCAGATTCGAATTGGTCACGGGTCTCGACCTTACCTTCGAAACCAACCTTGGAGCAACCTTCCTTGATGTTACGTTCGAGGTGGGCACCAAAGAAGTCAAGAGCCTTGCTGTATTGCCACATCTGGAAGTTGTTGTAAGCACGATGGGGACCGTGGATGAGTTTCTCAATAAGATAACCGTCATTGTTCAAGAGGAAGATGACAGGGGTGATACCGTGGTGGAGGTAGACAGAGACTTCCTGGGCGGTCAATTGGAAAGAACCATCACCAACGAAAAGGTAGACGCGACGCTTGCGGTCAGCAATGGCAGCACCGAGAGCGGCACCGACAGTGTAACCAATGGAACCCCAAAGGAATTGGGTAATGTAGGTGGCACCCTTAGGAGCAGACATGTTGAAGGAGGCGAATTCAGAGGTACCAGTTTCAGCACAGATAATGGCATTCTCATCCATGAATTCGGGGACCTTGTTCCAGAGGTAGTTTTGGGTAATTTCGGTACCGGGCTGGATAGGGAGAGGCTTATCACGAGGACCCAAGTTGAAGACACGGGGTTCCTTGGGGAGGGAAGCGGTCAAGAGAGGAAGGAATTCCAACATGGAGACCTTTTGGTATTCGGCCAAGAAGACAATGGTGGCAAAAGAGTGAAGGGTGATGGTCTTGGATCGGTCAAGAGCATAAGAGAAGTTACCAGTATTGAAATCAGACTTGATGGAACCAACTTCAATGATCAAATCGGCCTTCTTGATTTCCTTGTCAATACCTTCGAGGGTGATGTTACCAGAGTAACAACCACGGTAAGAGTCAAGAGATTCATCAACAGCACCCTTACCCATAGGGGCAACATAAGTGGGGAAACCAGAGCGGGTAACGAATTCCTGAACGATCTCAGTGGCGCCGTGACGGAGGACACAACCATCAACAACAATGACGGGGTGTTCAGCCTTGGAGATGGCATCAGTAACGACCTTGAGGGCAATTTCCTGGGTTTGGACAGCGTTCTTGGCGAGAGAAAGCTGAAGGGGCTTGATTTCAGGAACTTCAACCTTGGCCATAATCAAATCAATAGGGATACCAATGTAACCGGTTCTCTTCTTGAGGAAAGATTGAGAGATAACGCGATCAATTTCAGCAATAGCATTGTTGATCTGCAAGTGGGATGAAGCGCAAGAGATCATCTCGGACATTCTGTAGAAAACATCAAAGTCACCATCACCAAGGGTGTGATGGAGCATGGCCTTCTTCTTTTGGGACTTGGTAGAGGGAGTACCAACAATGTGGATGACGGGAAGCATCTCAGAGTAAGAACCAGCAAGACCATTAACGGCAGAAAGTTCACCGACACCGAAGGTGGTGACAACGGCACCAGCACCTCTGATACGGGCATAACCATCAGCAGCATAAGAGGCATTCAACTCGTTAGCGTTGTTACCCCAAACGGTCTCGGGATCATCTTCAATCATGTCCAAGAGAGGCTATAAACGATATAATGGATTAATATACTGAAATGTATTATATAATTAAACTCGTTTATACTTTACCATGTTGTAATCACCGGGAACACCAAAGATATGGTTGATGTTGATCTCCTTGAGACGGTTGATAAGATGTTGACCGATTTCAATCTGCATGGTTTAAAGTTGAATAGTTTTTTGAATATAGAAAACTGAATGCTGGAAAAAGGGTCACCAAGGATTACCTTCTTTTATATCTTAGTATTATCATTTTTATCAATTCTAATGAGCGACAGAATGTCTCATGCGAAAGAATCGCAATTTGAAATAATATTAATTTTAGACAGATGGTATCAATAAAAAGTGACCTAACATATTTTCTTACGGATCGATTCTCATTTTTTTTTTTTTTGGGAACTTTAACTGATAGTAAAATAAAAACCCGACTTTCCCCTTGAAGATACGTTTAAATCTATTTTTCTGGTAAAATATATCAAAACATGAAGGTAATTATTCGAGTGGTATTTACATCACCGCAGTTTATCACGCGGGATCTTCTATCCATTCAATCAAAAAAGACTGACAAAACAAGTAATTTTGACAGTTGAGGTCTCATTTTTTTTTCTTTCAAGTTTTACAATATTGAAGATCAGCCAACAATTTATTATAACACGATTTATCTGAACCATTCATCCAAGAGCTATGCTAATGTCATGGAAGATCGACCCTTTATATGAAAAAAATCCACAATGGATATATTATGACTATTATCACTTATACCATTTATATGATGAATGAAAAAGCGCTCTATGTTTTTTTTGTTAATTGATTTGTTTCTTTTTTTTATAAAAACGTGGTTTTCAAAATAACATTAAGCAAAGGGGAATTTCAGGACAGATAAAAAGATAACAAATGTCAAAGCAAGACACTTTTGTTTCTTTACAAATAATCTGATACTCGGTGGAGCCTTTCGGCTGAATGAGGAAATCAGTTCCAGATCGGCTCAAAAAAAAAGCCTGTCTTGCTCTAAGGGAGATTCAAATTAAGCCAATAATGACCTTCTTTCATATTCATATCTGATCAGCTAAAAAAAAAAAAAAAAAAAATAGTAAATGGAAGAAATAAATTCCATATTGTAGGAAGACAAATGGATTAATTACGTTGTTTATTAATGGATAGTTTTTTATTTTATTTTCTTCAAAAATGGCTATGGTTTTTCTTTTTTAATATATGTACGACTTGATCTACCAAAGGAGACAAAGTTAAACGATCCCATTAACTGCTTTTGAGAAGACTATATAGAAGATAATTAATAGAGCAGGTTTACCAAATACTTACGCGTAGTGCTTTATAAATAAAATCAAGTCTTCTTATAAGCTTTTCACCAAGAAATAAGCGATATTGACAAGCATTTTGATATTTTAAATTCTAACTCGTGGATAAATGATATTTCACTTGAAAAGAAAACAAAAGATTGATAACTAAAAAGAAGGTTTATCAATTGTTTCTTAAGTTTTCGGATCAAAAATCAACACTTACATGTACCTTCGCTATAGTTTTTTAATAAAAGAAGTTGGTATGTTTTATTTTAAGTGATTGACTATGAAGTGGTAATTTGCTTGTTTCTAAAATACCTACTCCCGCTATTCCTTTATACTTCTCAACAGTTGCATGAAAGGAGCGCCTTTATTTTATTTATTTATTTTTACTATTATTTCAAAGTCAGGGAACAATGTCTCCGTCAGTTTCAGTTTCATTAGCAAAAAAGTTCCTTTTAAACTCATTTTTTCTCCAAAAGAAAACGGTACTGAATTCACAGTCAGTTTGGGACGGGATACACGAAAATGGGACACTCGCTTGAATTTAGAACAGTACGATTTCATTTGGAATCCATAAAATGGGACAATTCTACGAAAATAGTAGTCTTGTGAAATTGATTGAGACAGCATGTCAATTAAAGGATAACTACTGCTTAGTGACTTGAGAGGCACTCTCTTCCCCTCCCCCTTTTTTTTCTTGCATGAATTTATTAGCATGTCTCTCTCACATCACTTAATATATATATATATATATACCAAACGTTATTTTTAAGAAGAGAAAACGGGTTATATTAAAGAGAAGCAAAATATATGTGTACTGTCAATTTGATAGAGAACAAACATTCGTTTTTAGTTTTCTTGCTGCTTGTAAGTATTTCTTTTATTGATAAAGTAAAATGCATTAATCATTCAAAATTCTCTTTTTTTGAGGTGGTATAAAAGGATGCGTTTTATTTTCAATCATTTTTTCTCTTCTTTGTTGATTCTACTCCATCCAAGTGGGTATAGATACCAAGCTGTAGAAGTCCAACCAGGCAAGTTTTTTATTTTTGCTATTAATGACAAGTAATTTTTATTATGCAAAATAAAACGAAGAGCTTATTATATCTACAGGTATATATATATATAGCCAGTCCCATTTCATTCTTTTCATAAAATATAAAAAACAACAAAAAAGCCTTGGCTTATTCGTTCCTTCGTGCCTCTTTCTTTCCGCTCTCTCTTGGCTTTGCTTCCATTATCAGCACTAGCAGGTATATTGTATTTTGGGATATAAATAAAGGATATCTTCTTATCAAAGTAACTTTGATTTAGCTATTCTTCTCCTCTACTTCTCTCTATAACATTCTTTTTTCCCCTCTACTTTCTTTTTATTTTGTATTTCATAGCCCCCATCAAAGGTACATGGTGCGTAGTGGAGCGTTCCACTCCAGACGGAAATGCATCAAGTAAGATAACCATTTTATTGTATTTAAACACAAGGTATCTTTTTTTTTTTGCTCATTGAAATTGCCTCTTCCTAACTGCGTTAAAATTGCCTGATCCATATTCAACTGATTGTCCCAATTATTTTTAATATGTTCCATTTATATATTTTTGATCCATTTTCATTTGCATTGTCCCAAACTTATTACAAACACAACAGTAATTCCAAATTCTATTTAATCTGATGATCTTTTCTTTTCTTTTTCCGAAAAGATAAAAAGATAACAAAACTTAATTAAGTCAGCATTCATCATTTTATGCCTCATTAAGTTTAATATTTAAAGCTGTGATTATAATCACTTCATTAAAGTGCTTAAAAAACAACAAGTAAGTAAATATGCGATAACACTTTGCATATTTATGCATTATCAGTAACATCTCATGTTACCTCTTTAGGTATTGACATTTACTCTGGTTTATTTTAACACTTCTTTTTATTTCTTATTAAAACCCCACATAAAGATCTTTTCAAACTGTTTCATATCTTTTTGCTGATTTCACTTATTTAGTATTCTTGTTAGTATTATCAACTTTTATTTAATGAAGTGAATTTCATTTAATTC